>UZAF01017103.1:0-21738 GCA_900617895.1 Haemonchus placei | reverse complement strand
CTTTCATGTGTTGTTCAGCTTGTTCTAACGCAGTCCATTATTTGGTACTTTCTACCTCCATGTGCTTATGCGCATGCAGTGAACCTCAATCTAAGCAAATGATCCCATCTTTGTTTTTTTTTGACCTACAACCTTCCAACTTGGTTCCACCCGCTTTCACCCTTACCCTAATCGAACTATTACTTAACACTGTGCGCTTCGGTTAGGGGCAGGGCCACAACAGTGGTATCGTACCAATAGAGATCCCACAGCGAATCCTTGCAATAGTTGGCTGCCACGGACGGGCATGTACATTTTGTTGCGTTCCAGAGGTGGTGCGTTATCTCAGTGCGCTGTTGATGTTGCGAGCTTTCCACTGCGATACCATAAACTGAAGATAATGGTTCGCGGGTGTTCTTGTGAAAATTACATCGTTAGAGGGAGGCAATCCGGCCACATATATAGAATATGGAGAAGTTTCGAGAGTAAGCTTCATCTGCTGAATTATGGGCACGGATCAAGAATGGAAAGTTGTGGAGCTCTAAAAAAATGACTTGAGATTTCCCTTCCATATTTCTAAGACCACTCTGTTTTACGCAGCTATGCTCACTCTTCCCTCTTGTATCTCACCTTTTTGTGACGTCAATTTCCCAGATTGAATATTTCACCACTATTTGTCTTTTCCTTCCAGTGCCATTCATCCAACAAGTTCTTGAATTTGTCAATCCAAAAGCTCTATTGTATGGATTGCAAGTTGCATGCTTAGAAACAGACACGGCACACTTCTAAGAGACGGTTGGTTTCTTGGCGTGCTGTTCATTTACTACATTGCAATTTCTCGTTGCCAGAAATTGGTTACAATTACAGCTCTATGAGCTTCATATTAATTTTGTCAAAACTTTGGGCTGTCCTCTTGATATACAGTGGTCAAGAAAACGTCCCAGTTCTCGAATTGAATGCTTCGAACCTGGTTTCATCGTTAACATTGTCTCCACTATACTGTTGAGCGCAGGATCGAGCTTCACACTCATGATAGTACACCGACACTGAAAATACAGCCCTTTGTTGATTTTTTACTCTGTTTTTCGTTTTTTAGTTGATAAGATTTCGATCACTGGTTTGTCAAAAGAGCTAAACCATCGCTTCAGTGCACCTTAAGATAGCTGCGAAGTTGCTTTTCTTCTTGTTTTCATATTTGTCATTCACAATTTAGGAGTAGTGGCGTAGTGGCAAGTGGCGCACAACCACACACGCAAACACGGGTTCAATCCGGCATGGATACCCGCTTAGGACAACTTCCATCCCTTCGGAGTTGGACAATTGGTACCAGACTCGTTTAGGAGGATAAAAGCTCTGGTTTGTACACCTCAAGTCATTGTATAGTCCACATGCGCATTCGCGACGCAACTGCGATTGTGGAAGGTAGTCGAAAGTGGGGGCGCATCTTTCTGAAATACAGTTACTTATCAAGGTTAAGGTGATTTCCAGATCATTTGACAAGCACAGTAATGCATTTGAGACAATGTACAAATAGATGTTTCTTCATTGCAAACAAGTATGTTAACAGGTCGGAGAGCTCGACTCATTCTGACGCTTTAACTGAGTGTGTCGTGCCGTTCGGACGACTTAAAGGTAGGCCTGGCGTGGAGCGCCTGTAGTTCCGCCCCAGAAGGCACAGTACACTGCAGAGAGCTAGAGTTGCCATGTGGCAGTGGACTCTAGCCGCCATGCGACGACAGCCTCATCATTCGCCGTCGCCGTCATCGTCGCAGCCGCCTGTCCTTCGTCGTCTTTTGGTGCCAATCGATGTCAACACCATAGCCCCAATGGTTCCCGTAGCGCCACACTGTCGTCATCTACCAGTGGTACCATTGCTGCTGAATAAGTCGCAAGCAAGGAGCATCAGGATGATTTTTCTGCAGCCATGAAGGACCTTGGAGCGGTAGTAGCAGAAGGAGGTTGGGAAGACTTGGGTGGCCCTGAATGAGGAATGAGCAGGATCGTACTCAGTCCGCAGGTTAAGTGCGGTTTTATGTTCGTGTGTATTTTTCATGCCTTTTCTCATAGTATCCTACTTACTATAAAGTGCTTAGTCTGTCTGTCTGTATGTCTGTATGTCTGTCACGAAATTCTTTAGCTCCTTTAGATCTGCCTAGAGAGACCGGGTCAAGCATGAGATGGGTGGGCCATATCCCGAGAAGTATAAAACACACATCAGCTCGGTGAAGCCCCGCCCACAGTGGGCTTGGCGTTCGTCAAAATGAGCTGTGGACCATGATTTCAAATTCAGTCACGAGACGGCTTCAAAACTGGAGTTTCATGGTGGCTAGAGGTGTGCATTGGAAAGTTAGATCGAATTGGGGAGATCCACCCCCAATGGGCGGGGCGCTCTCCAGAAATGCAGTTTTTTTATGAAAACATCTATAACTCGGTTTGGAGAAAGCCAGCAGAGCAGGAAAAAGTTGAAGTAGGAGGAGCAGTGTCGAAGGTGTCTCCAGCATGAATGACGTCAGCGGAGGCCCGCCCACAATGGGCGGAGTGTGCGTCAAAGCTCATATCCCTTCTTACACCTATATACGAAAATCCTTAACTCCAGTTCACAATCCATAACTCCACAGTGGACCTAGAAAGTTCAAACTTGGTAGGAGTACAGGCGCCATGGTGGCAATACTTATGGTGGGTGGAAGGACCAGACTCCGCCCACGGAGGGCGGGGCTTGAGCAGAAACTCATAAATCCGATAAAGGTCTATAATAAAAATCAGCTCATGTGGCTCCGTTTCTCATGAGCTCCTAGCGCACACGAGAGCGTGCGTAGCCGCCTAGTTATTTATATCGTGTTGCCCATATTTACTCGTATTAAACCTCTTTTTCTTTTCCACGTTTTTCATCATAAAACAGTATGATTTATAAGGTGTGCTCTTGGTTCGTGAAGTGTGGTAATATTTATGTATATCGCAGGCATCCTGGGACGCTGGGATGTCCCACGTAGGCTATGATAACACCGTGCTATCAGCGCCGAGGGAGCTCGGCGCAGGGCAGCCCTTAGCGTACTGCGGAGGCAGTACCAGCCCGTAGAAGCTCGAAAGGGAGACTGGGGCGGCCTACCAAGCCCGTGTGGCCGTTGAACACAAGCACAGCGAGCGGGCAGAAGACCCCGATCACCTAGCTCACGCCGCTGGAGTCTTCCTGCCGTGCAACCATCAATGCGGACTGGCCTCGGCAGGACGACCCCGACGGTGCGACAGGGTGCCTTATGCAGATGTGCCACGCGACTTTGATCGTACACGGTATCTCGCTCCCGTCCATTTGTACTTTATAGCTTAGTTTTTGTATTACTTGTCTGCGAGGATTACCTGAGGGCATCTCCCAACAAATCGATTTTGCTGAAGCCATGACAATACGCACGAATAGCAACATTTGTGATTGCACGGATCGATGCTGCACAGAAATTGCTGTATCAGTTTCTCCTTGTGTAATCTACCAAAAGAAAGCTCTCTGACTAGCATACTTGATTGGTTTGAAAAATATGTTGAGGCAAACACAGCACGTCAAATTAGCTTCTAGTTGAGTTAGCGAGATCGTGTCATTTCGCTCCAGTTTAACCTGAACATAGTCGATTTGCTAATGATAGGTATAATCTACCAGTTGAATAGTGTTCCACTGCGCACCGAATCAGAAATTTTCTGTTTACAAGGACGGCCTGTCAAGAGTAAGCGCAACATACTGTGTGGGAAAGGGCATCATTTGATCTGTACAGCACAGCAGTGCAGTAAAACTGCGAAGTCGAATTTTCATGAAAGGGCTTCTAGACAAAAACCCTACGCTACAAACGAGTGAACTTTCCATGATGTTGGTTCACTCCTCCTGACACTTTAATTCTGCTGCGGTCGAAATATTTTGCACGTTACTCTATTGCTATTATTTGCTAACGCTACTAGATATATAAGCTCATTAAATGAACTTGTTAGTCAAAGGAATGAATTGCTGCCTGCAGATTGGAGGCGTTCCTTAAGTCGATGACGTAAGACACGCCGTACACTTGTGATACTTCAGCACCAGGGCTGGAATGACCTTCCCGAATCGTGCTTGCTCGCATGACAGTGATATAGTGTTTTATGAATCCTGTTGAGAATGACTTTTGTGAAGAGAATGTAGAATCATAGACAGCAGGCAGACTGGGCGATGGTTGTCAAAATCGTCCGGATCTCCTTTTTGATACGGTAACATAGTCTTGCTAGATTTTCGCGAAGAGGGCACTATGCATTCCGACCACTGTCGAGTAAATAGCCTATACGGGACTCTGGCGATACGGTAGTCGGAAGGTGGGAAGATTTTTTTTAAATTTGGGGTTTAACAGGTCATGTGATTTCGGACATTAATTTTTTGTTTGAGAGTCAGGAAACCCCGAACATGGAACAACTGAGGGCTTTCGAGAATTTCTGAGGGGATTTCGGAGCTCGAAATTGTGATAATAGTAATGGGATTCTAGATCGGCAGATTCTATCAAACCTTGCTACAGTTTAACAAACTGTTATAATAGTATGTAAGTATCATCTTTTCAATTATCCACGTGGTACTAGTGTCTTGATGAACACCCATCCCATTCCATTTAAAATGCTAATAACGGTAGTTGGGTTTTACTGTTTGAAAAAAAATACCTGTTGTTTTTGGGTAGTAGCTTTTGTTGCCGCGTTCGCGTCCGGACTTGGTGTATCTTGGGTTTCTGTAAAGCACTGGGTGATGAAGCTATCAGAGGCTTAACTGATGTCTACAACTTACGGCTGAACTGCGATATGTTGCGAGCCGAAGATGATTTCGGTGAAGAGGAAGCAGCCGTGCGTGCGCGAGCACCGTCCCCACTATTAAATCGAAACTTCACAGCTTGCGGATCTTAACAGCGACAACCACCGTGGTTCAAAATCAACGATCATTACAGAAACTTTGAAATCAGACTTGACATTCTTCAAATCAACACTCAATCTGACCATGGGTCCCGCAGATGCTGCGAGTTCCGTTAGTAGGTTTGTTCTGCTCATAACTTAGCTCATTCACTATTGCAGTTCGTTACCTTTGGAAACAGTTAGTATATCTCCACTTGTAAGAGTTCTCGTGCCTTTCTTAGAAACTTGAATACCATTAACGAATACATGTGCCCTCCTGAACGAATGCTTTTTGAGATAGCACAGTAAGAGCAGAGAAAAATCGTAACTATGTGAATACCCGAGATTCAGCGAAAGAAAACGTATCGTGCCCCATGCACTGCTGATGATGGACCACAGTTGGCAAACTTTCAATTACAGGAAGACAATCAAGAAGGACAAGCCCTTAAGCACCTATTTCTCATATTTTCTAGGTCACCCTATGACATAGCCTAGACTAACAGGTGATACAAATGCTCTCGAGCCGCTCGCGGATCAACCAGCTGAGTTTCCGAAATACTGAGTCAGTAGAAGATTCAAGAGCTACAGATCACTTTTTTGCCGAAAAACCCCCTCCACAAGCTTCCGTATATTTTCGGTTTTCTGAACTTGCCATGCCCTCATGGAAAGTCTAGTCGATGCCCGCCAACGAAATTACCATGACAAGATACACTGGTAATGATTTTCTGAAAGAATCGCTATCTAGCGTAATTCAAACAAATGCTCGTAACGGATTATCCCCGTTCACGTATATGACTCACACTATTAGTTGGGAAATTCAATTACAACGAAAAGAACATTTCAAGTATGCAGTAATTGCATCATTCATAAGAACCTCACAATTAACCTAGCGATCACATTGGTATCCATCCTTGTCCAGGACCCATGGATGGACAACTTGAGCGCTTTGGTTATGCTGTATTGCATTGCTTCTCCCTATATCACCTCACCCGTCGTGGGGTGTAGTACGTTAGGAACGAAGTGGTCGCGTCGAGGTGAAAGGGGCGTCGCGCGCGAAGAAATGTAGCAGGATGCAGCAGTAGGTAAGAAATACAAGAACAAAAGTACTAATAGTAGAATTATGCATAAAATGATGATCGCATATCGATTCAGCTGTATGAGGAACGCTAGAGCTGTAATAACGGCGAATGAGTGGTCTGCGACAGCCGCATGCTGCAAATCGATTACCCAAAATCGTTTCTAACGCCCGTCTCCCCTCGTCGTGCCGTTGGTCATCGATTTCCTCGAGAGGGTGCCATTGTCGTCTCTAATCGTCCCTGTTTGGAGCCAAAGTAGTCTAGTTGATCGCACTCGCTCGAGGAGCACGGGACAGTGATTCCTTTATGCTTTCGTGAAAAGGTCTGACTATCGCGCTGGCGGCCCTCCTGGTATTCGTTTGACATTCCGAAGGATCCAGTCAGTAACCGTTAACCCAGCGGTTATCACAATATCAGGTGCGCGGACTGCCTGCTGTTCGATTCCATAACGTTGGCAACAGCAACCCTGATCATTGTTTTTGACAAATCTCGGAACTCCATATTCCCTTTTGCCCTTGCGTGTTTGGGGAAATTCCGAGCACCGTCCTTCCCACAGCCCGTTGAATGACGCTAACTGCATGCTCATCCTGGTTTCGTAAAGTCTAAGTCTGTGAGGGGTATGTCAAAGAGGAAGGACTGCAGTGTCAAATAGGTGAGCACAGAGCTGGACGTTCTTCGCTCACTACACCCTCTCCTTAAATCCTTCTGCACAGCAGGTCATTCATCATGTTGAATTTTCGGCCTAGATACAAGTTGCTGAAGCATTCAGAGGTGATGGTCGATTCAGCGTGAAAGATGCGCCAGGAACTTATCCGTTTCTCATGAGCAGCGCCTCCGTTAAGCTCTGACGGAAGCCGCTCATTCTACAAGCGTTGTCGAATTCGGTAAGCATTTGTTCCGCCTCCTCGATGTTGGGGTTATAGCCACGATATCATCTGCAAAGCGGAGATGATGTGAGTGGCTACCGTCGATCGGTACTCCCATGCCTTCCCATTCCATATGACGCATAATGTACTCGGAGCGGCACTGGAAAGTTTGGGCGAGATGGCATCGCCCTGTCGATCCCCTTTCTTTACGTTGATCATGATGGTTTCTTCACAGAATAGATCACGGTCGTGAAATTATGTAGAGCTCACGAAGCATCTTTACATATTGAGTAGGAACCCTGATTGCCAAGGGTTTTGATTGCCGCTTCTGCTTCTACAGTATCAAAGGCTTTCTTGAGGTCGATGAAAGTAAGCAGAACGGGATTTTATACTCTTGTGATACTTCAATGAGCTCTGTTAGAGTGTGGGTATGATCGATTGTGCTGAACCCTCTCCCAAACCCTGCTTGCTCGCATGGCTGTCCTTCATCCAATATTCTGCTAATCCTGTTTAGGATCACGAGGGTGAAAAGCTTATGGGTTACAGCAGGCAGATTGGGCGATGTTTGCCAATGTTGTCTGGATTTTCATTCTTAAAGGCACTGTTAACGAAAAAGTGTTTCGGAGATTTGCACATGGTTTGAATTCGAAGCCACCTCTGGTACCATTTGTGCAGGAATAAGGTCGAAAAACGGCTGGATAGGGCACAATAACGGGCCGGAAAGATATCCACGGTCGCCCTCCGCCCCTCCATCGGTGTCGCGTCAATATGGATTGCTATTATTCGTTGTCGAGTGTCGAGTCAGTATGGATTGCTATTATTCGTTCTAGGACCCACGCACAAACAGCTAACCGCCAGTGATGAGGCGATGTTTTTCTCCCACTCTTTTTTCCTCTGTTTTTCTTTTTGCTGCCGCGATCCCTCATTTAATTCCCTACTCCTAGAGGCTGAAAAAGTTGAGCTACTTTTGCTGTTACTAAGGTTTTTTTGTTTATTCATGCTTATAAGTGATGAATTGTGAATTACCATTGTCTGTTATTCGCACCAGGACCTACATGCGCGCAGTGAAACGCACTGTTTAGCACGTTCGGGCGCCCCACCTTCTTCATTTTTCTGCTTTCATTCACGTCCAACCCCCCTTTTTAACGTTTTTTCGAGGCCCTTTTTCACTGTGAAAACACCGATGCACGCAGTTTCTTCACCTCAGTCGCACTAGTTACGATCTTGTCTTTCGTTTTTCATTGTAATCTGGATTACCCCAAAATCATGTTAACGGTGCCTTTAAACAGCATTACAGCCCTGTTATTTATTAGGTTGATGCATAATTATTGCGGATTTTTTCGTGGCTTCTTTTCTTCCGATAAAATCAAACTTTTGGATCCCGGATTTACGTAGAAAGAATCTTCTTGCTTTTCTCAACAGAGATATTTCTAGAAAGTCATCTTCATATACGCCAAATTATGTTCTATTATTTCGAGAAATGTTGGGAGGCGGCACACTCATAACGTGAACTCAGCGAACTTTCGGCAATGGGACGGTCAGCGCCGAATATCGAGTGGAATCTGCTTCTACGGTCACCCTATTCACCAACAAATACTCCTATGGATTATCACGTCAATCGCCCTTTGAAATATTGGTTAACGAACACAACTCTCGACGAAGTGGATAGCTTGATGGCCAACGTCAAGGCGTGATCGCCTCCAAGAATCGAAACTTGTTCGCCTGTTGAATCCGACCTAGCAAATGGGAAGCAGTGCTTGTCGTAGATGGTGGATATGCTCCGGAGCAAAATCCGCAGTAATTACGCGTCTACCTAATAGTTTTCCACGAAATTGACATTTCGACAGGTGCCGCTCTTTCATAGGGCTGATCTAACTGTGGAGTTCGCTCTAAAGTGTGAACAGCCTGAGGAAGTACTTTCCGTAAGACGAGATATACGAGGAATTAGTGTCCGAAAACTATTTTCCTGGTGCTATATACTTGCCTCAAATGTTTAATGGCAGCCTGTAGGCATTTGGCTGTTTGTACGTAGTATGCAAATGTATGTGAAGTTTTCCAACTGCATGATTATGGTCTTACCCATGATATCAAGGAGGTTTGACAAGCCTCAAGCAGGCCGTCAATGCGGTTGCCGTGAACGAGAGGCCTGCAGAAGTGCAGACTGGCTGCCTTCACAGTCCACCGGCCGGCCGGCCAGCACGCCGGCGCACTGAATTAAAACGAATAAGTCCGTATGGGGTGTATGCCGTCCGGCCCGATAGACGGGGACGCGCCGCCCAGTTGAGGCGGTTTGCGGGGTGAACAACTCGTTCCCATCGGGCAACCCTCTGTCTGCTCCCTCCAGCTGACGGAAGCGCGATCAATGACGCCTCTACTACATATTAGACGCCGAATTGCGGACCCGCTCGTATTCTGCTTACATGCATCATCCATTTGGCGCTTTCATGTGATTTTTTATTTCTTCTTGTGCTTTCACAATCCCTTTTCTCCATCGATCTTCTTTGGAAGATATTTGTATTTGAAGATCAAGCACAAGAAGCAATAAAAAGTCAGGCATCGCTAAATGATTTATGTAGGCAGAATACAAGCAGGTCCGCACTTCGGCGTCTAATAGTAGCGACACCATTGATCGCACTTGGGTGTATGTCGTTTGGCGCGATGGACGGAGTCTCGCCGCCCATTTGAGGCGGCGAGACTCCGCCCATAGCACCGTCAACTGGTTCAGATGGCGTAATCTTCCGCTTTCCTCTCCTCTATAGATGATAGAAGCCCAATCCATCATCTATAGAGGAGAGGAGAGAAGAAGATTACGCGATCTTAACGAGTTGAACGGCGCGATGGGCGGCGCGACCCCGCCCATCGCGCCAAGCGACCGGCTCTCATCGCACTTCTATAAGCTGGAGAGGACAGACGGAGGGTTGCCCGATGTGAACGAGTTGTTCACCCCGCGAACCGTCTCAAATGGGCGGCGCGACCCCGCCCATCGCGCCAAACGACCACCTCCCGTTCGTACGTGAGAAAACTACGTGTGTTGCATTTAATTTCACGGTTCTGCCCTGTTCCGACCGTGGAATAAAATGCAACAGACGTAGATTCTTTACGTACGAACATATCTTATTCGTTTTACTTCAGTGCGTCCGCGCGCCATTCTCACAGCCTTTGGACGTGAGGTATCTGCAGTACGCCTCTCATTCCACTAGCAAGTAGATACGCTCGATTACTCGAGCTTCTTCAGGCATACAAGACGCAAACAAGGTATGTATTGCCAGAATAAAACGAATGAAATAAGCGAGATTTCGTTTTACCCTTCCAGAACAGAATTACGCCTACGTGCCTTGAAAAAATAGGTTTTATAGAAAATTGAATTGATCCTCTGCAGATATTTCGTACAATCGTGGCGTGGTTAGCAGCCAGGTGTGGCGCTGGTAACGAAACGTCGCACGCTGAAAAACTGCTATCTAAATGAATTCATGTAAAGGCCGCAGCGCCCATTAAAGAAATATTTCCATAGCGGGATCACAGTGTATACCTCGATCGCTTCCAATGGAAAAGCATTTTTTCTCTTCCAGGAATCGAACATGCACGCACGAATCAGAGCTCCAAAATAGATAAGGGCGTAGATCGTCGACTATTCCCGCTGAAAAAGGGTGATTATTTGTGTGCAAACATACTGCCTCGGTGCCTTTAGTGAGGAAATGCCCAAGTTGTTTGTATGCAGTGCTTTAACGTGTATATGCGCTGTTACCATAGAACTCCTCCTCTAAGGGGTCTATCACACTGAACAATCACTGGCCGGCCGGTGGCGAAGCAACTTGGGCACCCACAGGTGATTAGGAGCTTCAATGAGATACAAGAGACCTCGCATTCAAACATACCTTCCTTCTCACTGAATATTAGACGAATGGAGCGTGTCCCTAAACATTCACTTGGTATGATGTGAGTAGGACATAAACCTACTAACTCTCATCTAATCCTACCAGTAATTATTTTACTGAACACTGCAAATGAAAAAAAAAACAGATTTGACTGAATAAAGAAAGAAAAACGCAAATTCACGTGTTGCCTCTCAAACAATATCCGTAGTGGAACGTAGTGAAAATCAACGGTGAACTGGGTGTTATAGCTCTTGACATTTAATGTTATCAGATGGTGGGTCTAATTCAAGAAGCCGCTTTACATTTGATCTGAGCAGAACACCAATCGACTTATTTAGTAAATATTACATGAGTATGGTTCCTCTATGGAACTTTCACACTGAGGGTTCTCTCTAAGTTGAGGAACTCTAGCCGGTTAGTGACGCGACCCTAGGTGGAGGATAGGCGAGTAAGTTGCGAACAAAAGTCACCGGTACGTAACCAGGGACGCGGGTGGATGCGAGAGTGAAATCTCTGCTTCTGATGTGCTAGGTTAATATGCCTTCTGTATCTCGCATATGTATCCATGAATACGTGTGGGGAGAGTCCACGGACGATGTACTGCACATCGGCTCAGCCGAAGGCTTGCATTCGAGTGACTAGTAAGTATCGGAGTGCAGATTCGGGGGGCAGACGCCAGGATTAAAGCCGCTTGTCCACTTTGAGATAGCCTGGCATTTTTGTGAATCTGAGGGAGCCCCACGGCAGGTTGGGTAGGACTGCTCGGGAGAGGCTGCTAAAATCTAAGGGCGAGAACCGGCTACTCAAAAGGAGAAGGACTAAGGTGGCAATCTGTGCTTTCAACGCACAGACGATTACATCGGAAGCGTGTATAGAAGACCTGATGATACAAGCAAGGAAGTCGACCACGACGTCATTGGACTGACCGAGATGAGAGGGCCGCCTGCTGCACGCTGTATTTAGTCTGGAGAAGAACTATTTCTTAGAACATGCGACAGCAGAGGCGTCGGCGGCGTAAGTGTCCTCGTCAATACGCACTTGGCTATGAACATCGATTTGTACGAAAGCCTAACTACCCGAATCGGTCGTTTGCGTTTGCAACCCCAGCTCCAACAATCTTCGTTGTTTACGTAACAATATCGAGCAAGGACGACGAAGAGTTGGAAGCTTTTAATATGGATTTGGAGTGGCTCCGTAGAGAAGACTTCACTACTTTCTCCAAGGTCGTCGTCGGTGATTTCAACACTTAGATTGGCTCCAGAAGAACGGCTGAAGATCTCCACATGGGGACTCACGGAATGGAAAGCAATGAGCAGGGTGAAAGGCTGTCCGAGTTTATCATGTCGACCCACACTATTCACGGTAACTAGTAGTTCCAAAAGCCCTCCCATTCCCGATGGACATGGGAGTCATCTGGTGGGCAGTTCCACACGGAACTAGACGCACATCATCTTTAATGGGAGGTTTTCCTGAATGATGTCGCTGTTGTTCCGAAGTTCTACATGGGTCGGACCACCATCTTCTCCGCGCTAGATTCTGCTTCTCGGTCCATGGATGGAGAGCTATAAAGATTAGGAGGCGAAGTTCCAAGACCTCCACCAACTGGGATCACTTCGCTTCCCTTGCTAGTGAATGGGAAGATTTCTTCATCGAAAACATCGATGAAGGATACAAGCGGCTCGTCGAACATCTTCACGGCAATTGTGGGAAAGCAGAGAGTCTACAAGTAGCCGAAAACTACTCTCTCCAAAGACTCTCGAGCTGATACTCCAGTGGAATCGCGCGAGGCAATCATCGTCGTCAACAAATGTCCGAACTTGCTATTTAAAGAAGCGATAAAGGAGGGTCTGAAAAAGAGAAGAACGGCAGTTATGGAAGAAGCCATGGAGCCGGAAAGAGCATTCTCGAAGCCCGACGGAGATTCGCCAGTTACAACGATGACTTCCCGTCGTCGTCCTGACGAAACAGTTACTTCCTCTCGAAGGGCAATGGGGAAGGTCACTTACATCCTCTACTCGGATCTCTTCGACAGCCACGTCTACCTGCGAGCCCACCACCTTAGGCAATACGAATATATCGTTCTCTCGGCAATTCTACATGCCATCACATCGATGAAAACAGGTACTGCGTCCGGTCTCGATAGGATCAAAGCAAAACATTGAAAAAGTCTCTCACTAGAGGTCGTCAGAACTCCGGGCTCTTCACGCGTTACCTGTCGGAATGCAAAGTTCCCACGTCGTGGAAAACTAGCAAGACTGTGTCGCTGTACAAGAAGGGAGATCTCGACGGTATTGGCATCTATCGCCCAATTTGCTTACTGCCTACAGTCTACAAGCTTTCCACACGCTTTCCTTAGCAGAATTGGCAGGAAATTAGGTGAAGGACAGTCATGCGAGTGAGCAACGTTTTGGAGATGGTTTAGTACAATCGATCATGTCCACACTCTTACAAGACTCGTATCGCGAGAGTAAAGAATGCCGTTCTGTCTTACCTCTATCGACCTAAAGAAAGCCTTTGATAATGTCGAATCAGAAGCGGTAATCAAAACCCAGACAATCAGGTTGTTCCTACACAATATGTAAGTATGCTTCGTCTACACTAATTTTGCGACCATGATTTCATCGTTCTACAGAGGAGTCGTCATCATAGTGAAGAGGGGGCTTCGCCAAGGCGATACCATCTCGCCCAAACGCTTTAGTGCCGCTCACGAGAAAATAACACGCCATTCGGGATGGAAGACTTAGGAGTTGAGGTCGACGGCCGCTATTTACATGACCTCTGCTTTGCAGACGACATCGTGCTTGTAACCCCGAACGTCGAGCGGTGGAACGAGTCTGGCCGAGTATGACAGTGCTTGTGGTAAGATCGGTTTGAAACTAACTTAACTTTGGCGATGTTTAAGAGAAAAGGAATGGTTTCTGATGCTCCTTTCACCACGCTAAAGGGAACGAATATCGTAGAGTGCTCTAGCTATGTGTATCCAGTACGGAAAGTCAACATGATGAACATCTAGCTCCAGAGCTGAGCAGTAAAAAACGCGCCCGTGGGAAACATGCAAGAATATCGAGGGAGTTGTGAAGAAGATAAAAAATACCGGCTCCGCCCTCACCTTCTCGACATTGCGGTCCTTCCTGCTTTGATATACACCTCAGAGACTTGGACTCTAAGAAAGCGAGAGAGCATGCAGTGAGCGTCATTCAACGCTCTCGAAAGGACGATGCTCGCAGTTTTCCCATACACGAAAATGCAGAGGGAATTCGGAGTTCCGAGCTCGCTTACTGGGACATAACGGTTACTGACTGGATCCTTCGAAACGCCAAACGAACACCAGGACGACCACCAACGTGATGGACATACTTCTGCACGGAAGTTCTGAACGGAAGGAATGCTGAGCCTCTTGTCCCTGAAGCGATGACGATACACTGGACCATTCTGGTTCGTGATAGGGACTAATGGAGACGTTCTCGAGGAAATCGATGATCAAGTGATATCGGTGGTGTTGCTCACCACACATGCACACTTCTTTTCTCCTTCGGATCTTGTAGAAGTCTATTTTCATTTACTTCTCCGTCTCACATTAACAAACCTACACAGCTGCGGTGGCGACAGGCAAACACTTGCGATCAAAATTCCATCTACATTATGAAAAGCTTCTGCACTTTCTCGCGTCGAAAATCGTCTTTCATACCTTCTAATAGAGTAATGACGTCATGAAAAGCAAGATCCCTTTTATGACCACTTGGAAGAGCTTCATCGTTAACAGCTACCTGACCGGAGCTGAAATTATAAATAGCAATGCGCAAATGGAGAGCTACTCCCAATGTCTTGATAAATCCGAAACATTTTTGTCTGTTTTTCTTTTCGATGGAAAAGTACAGACATCTCAAGTAGAACTTATTTCCTCTCTGAAAATTTTCATGCAATCACTTTCTTGTTGACCAAAAACAGTACCAGCCCTCAAGTGATCAGTAGTAATGTGGAATTCCTCTATACAGTAGGAATAGCAATGAAGCTTCAGCTTGAAAATCTGCACCATTGATAACTGCTACAATTCCTTGCCATGGGTCACTCAAGTTACGATCGACGACCTGACCATAACTTTCTACAGGAGAGAATTCACTTCATCCTCTTTGTTTATCTATCTTTCTATCTGTGTGTATGTCTGCCTATCCTGGAATTTGTATCACTTGCAGATGCTGAAGGGCTCAGGTCAATTTTGGGATGAGTGGGGTCTCTGGCAAGATCAACGGAACACATGTGAGGTCAGGAGAACCAGTTCACAGGGACAGAACAGGCACAGGATTGGGTGGTGCATACATGACTTCCCAATTTTGTTTCCGAAAGTTGAGACGCCGGAGTAATTGGGAAAGGGTTAGAAATGGTCTACAGTTCAGACGAACCTCGGTAAGCGGAGCGTCATTGACCTTTTGCATGAATTCATATCCTACCACAGCTTGCAACTATTAAGAGGTGTGGAGCTCAGGTAAAATAAAATTTCTGTTTGATACGCTCTTTGTTGTGACTCACGCGATGGTGTGCGGAGCCCAACCGTCTGTTACTAACGTCATAAATGCTGCCTTTTGTATGTCATCTCTCTGCCCGTCTGTCTCTTCGTGTGCCTGCCTTCAGTCTGTCTGTCTATTTGCCTGCTTAACTGTATTTACGAAATTCGGTGTTTACTTGAAGTAGCACCTGGGGATGCTTAGTCGGCTTCAGAATGTCTTTCATCATACCTGCAGGCAGATATAGTGTAGCCTATTCTGTTGCGTCGTATGTTGCGATAAATAGTAACATGAATTGGCAAAAGACATGAGTTCGGAAAAGCTACATCGCACGCTGAAAAGACATTTGAGATTTTTTCAACTCCATCCCCTTTCTCCTTTAGGTAATCTGACGACGTGCCTACTGGTAATGTATTGTATGAGGTTGCTTTCTAGATTCATCAGCAGTTGCCTTGCGTTTTTGGAGTGTTTTCTACTCTACAGTTGCTTACTCTACTGTGTTGCTCTTTCCATGCTTAGCCTATTCCAAACTTCGGAGCTATTCAATGACCGTTTCCACCATCTGAATGAGCGCGGCCCAACGAATTATTGTCTTTGAGTCACGAATTACATGATCGTCATGGACCATCTTTCAATATCATACTTCGGTGAATCTCACATGCCAACTTATCCTACCTACGGACACTTCAGTGTTTTCCCCATTCTATGTTACAGAAGCCATTTAACGACTGATATGGAATGTGCTGTAGATACAAATGTAGGTTGTTTAAAGACGTTTCAGGCACATAATTGAATCGAATTGGATTGACTACTCGAGACGAATCCGAGCGGAACGACTCGCTCTATAACAATGTCCTCTCAGGTTTTCCATGTACTTGGTACGGAGGTATTCTTCGGAAAAACTTCGAAGTCTCACAAATTTCTCCCTCATAATTTGATCAAGGGGGACGAGCGATTCGTGCGTTTCTGGGTGCGCGCGGCAAATTGCGAAATTGGCGATGATTCAAACAACTCTGGCGTCTATCATTGGGGACTTGAAGTAGAGTACTTTAGTAGGGTCGGACAATCCTACTAACCACTTTACTTCAAATTTGGGCCCAAATGATAAACGTTGCAGTCGTCCAAATCGCACCGAATTTCGCCGTGCAATTTGTCGCGCGCACCCAGAATCGCACGAATCGCAACACGCCGGGTATAAGTACATTCACACAGAACTGGATGAACGCGGCAAATCGTGCGGCGGAAATCGCGGCGATTCAACTGAATTTAGTGCCTATAATTGGGGCCCAAATTTGAAGTAGAGTCGATTAGTACGATCATCTGACCATTCTAATGTACTCTACTTAGAGTTTGCCTCCCGACGATAGGTGCCAAAATCGTCCTAAACGTCGCGAATCTCGCCGCGCCATCTGCCGCGTCCATCCAGTTCTGGGTGAATGTTCCGTCCCCCCAACACACCCGTTGATCAACTTTCAGATATGGAGCACTGTCTGCAACTGCACTCCATTTCCCGCCAAACGGGCTGATTGAACATCGTTATCAATGGATATGAAATGATGCACTCAGTGGTTTGCAGGCGGAAGCATCAGTGGCTGAATCCACGGAATGGGCTGATTCGGCTGGTAAATCAGGTCCGTCCAGTTCATAACAAGCTGTCCGTATGATGGGGCGTTCGCTGAGTAGATCACCATGGATTCTACGGCTGCTAGTGAGGACCGTGTAATCAGTTAGTGCTGTAATGATAGGCACCAGAGTTGTTCAAATTACCACGAATTTGACGGCTTCTTCCAAAATTGAGTGACTGTACCCATACCCAACTCTTTCTCACTGTCGTTCGCGAAACATGCTTCCTGAACATTAAGTGAAAGACGAGACAACTAACTGCAGCGTCTGCCGATTGTGTAGATGTGCTTCTGGTCAATATAGTACAAAGCTGCTTCATTATCACCACGCCATAAGAGATAAGGGCGGGTTGCGGGTTGATTCTCCATGCTAATGAAAGTATTTGTCAACGACGAGTTCGCATATGGTCAGAGCCAAGCGACGTACCTATGAATTCAGTAACCAGTTGGTGAGCTAGCAGTGTAGAACACTGCAAAAAGGTATAAATGACGTGCACTCCGTTGCATTTGTTATTTATACCCAGTTATATGTAGAAATGATATAGGTGTTCGGCTGATTTAGCAAACAACCTCCGCTCGGTATCATTCAATGATGGAAAACAGTAACATGATTCTTCTGATTCTCGAAAATTATTGAGGAAGTAAAAAAAATCAGCTGGCACCTCATAAATGTGTTTCTTTCTCTGTGTCGAATGCGGTAATATAGGTGGACCTGATTTAGCAGGTACACAGTCTTTAAAAAATGAATTATCATGTTCCACAGGGTTTGTGTAATCATAATTTTGGCCCACCCTGGAGATCACGCCATCACATTTTTGCATATTTGATCGAAGTCCATACATCCTTCTCATTGAGTTTATTGATTCGTTCACCATTTGTCAGACACGCTAAGTTGATACTGTTAATCCAACACGCCCGTTTCTATGGTCAAATATCAAGTAGAATGTGCCTATGAAGGTATCGCCAAGGATCCATGAATTTTCTGAAATCACGTTATTTGGTCCTACCTAGAGACACTGGCTAAATAGACAGTTTACCGGCAGCCAGATCTGGGAACTCTTGGAAACCAGATGTGCATGTTCCGGGTCGTTTGGAGATGTACTGTGAAAAAAGTGCTCGTAAACGCGAAGTGGTGATTGGTCCTTCATTGCTTCTAAAATCTGCCAAACGTTTATAACGTTAGGGGGAAATAATGTAATCTATCTTGTGAAATGCAAGAAACCGAATGAAATATTAAAAAGCCTACAGTCCACAAAATGAGGAGACAGTAACTGGTCAGCCCAAAATGGCCACGGTACGCGATGGGTGACTCTGTTCTATTGAACCAGAGCTCTCGATTTTGGGAGAACGAGGACGGCAGATCAAGTATCTCTGCTATTATCAAGCAGAAGCTTGGTGTGTCGGTTTGCAGGCTTGTCGGTGTTCTGTCTGTCCGTCCGCAAAACTTTATGATTACGATAAAAGTGGTGATATGGACAACCCACCTCTATTCTACATTTCCTTCTTATATATAAAGCAGTAACTTGGTGGGAAGGTTAGCGGCGTAGAGTGAAGGTGTAATGTGGAGTGAAATGGGTCCTTCAAAACTGTAATTTTGACCTGTACTTGCATCGTGCTATGTATGTCTATACAAAAGTCGTAGTTGATAACATAGTACGGGATCCTCCACTTTTTTCAACATTGAGCGATAGAGCACAAATAAGGAGGCTAGCCCATGATTGTGCCCAGGAACTTTCCTTGACCAAGATATACAGATGTACATTTTTTTTACTTAGCTAAGGAGGAAAAGAGCCCGGGATATGTGAGTCAATAGAATATCCAAATCACACCCCATCCTAGCTTTCATCACAACCCAACCCCACCGCTCCTCCCCATCTAAGGCTTAGGTGGAACTATCTCTTTTACCTAGAACCAACTCTAAGCACAGGTGAGGTTGGCTACCCATCCTTCTCTGCACACAAAACCTCAATGTTGGATAAAACAGACCTCCCACATAAGTGCATATTCTAACTACTTTGTAAAAGTAAGGAATGAGGCCCGGCGCAAGTCGGGTGACCCGACTGGTAACACAAAGGATTAAAGCCCGGTATACCGGCGATCCAACTGGTATGTCATAAGGCACAGAGATAAGTGATTAATATAGTTTTTATCACCATAAATATAAAAATTTGGAACAGACCACAAATGCACATATTTGATCGCATACATCGTTTTTCACCAAAATAAAACGACAACCCGAATAAGCACAACGCACACATTTTCGAAGAGATAGAACAATCCACGAGTTTATAACTCCATGATCTCGAGAGGACATTTTCAAAAGTGGGCAAGCCGTAAAATTGAAACATTATGACGTGTCAAAAAAAAGCGACAAGTAAAGACAAAAAGAGGAACGCACAGCATTCTGATAGAAATTTCTTCACATTGTAATAAAAGCTCGGCATTGATAAGCTTGGTGCTCGAAAGCGATTAAGAAGGAAAGGAAAAAAAGCGCATGGGGGTAGACAGGGTTTTCCTTCATTCTAGTGCTTGTTAGAAATGAGATCCAAGGGGCCCCTGCGTTCTACGAACCCCCCAATGAGGCATACGCACCTTTCAGTCGGCGCTCACAGCATCCGCGAGGGTAATGGATCTATAAGCCAAGCTCACATCGAGTTGCCTCGATTACTTTGTATGATATTCTTGTTGGAAGGGCCCATTTGAAATGTGAATACTGTCATTGTGCCCGTTATCAATATGGAGTACAGCACCAATGCACTTGGCCAGGACAGGACCCGATATTCAGCTAACTAACAGCTGTTCACCCACGTAAAATTTCTGACATTGATTACATGCAATACCTTGGAGGCATGTTTTCTAAAAATGACGATGAGCAATCGTAGCTAAAAAGATGCAAAAGCCCTGTTGTGGAAATCCACTACCACTGGCCTACATATCTGGAATGACTAGTTTGAATGGGTTTCTTAGGGTTCCCCCGTGGGAACAAGTGGCACTAAATAAGAAGTATAGACCGGAACATTTCTGCCAAGACAAATTCCGCAATCCTTGGACTATCTCAGAACTAGAAAGAAGGTGGGCAGTTCTTCAAGGCAACCTTCTGTACCCTTGTGGCGGAGAAGACTGCTAATCCCCTACGCTTCCATTTTCGAAGACTATTATCTAAATGCTGGAATTGCAGAATGTGCCTTCAAACCCATGGCTATACACACATCATTGAAGGAGCTTACCAACTTCACTAATACTTCGTTGAAGAAAAAAGCTTTAATTATACTTACATTTTTTGGAGAAATGACTGACTTAGATCATGTACTAGATCATGCATCGAGCGATACTTTCTCAAGTATTGAACAATATATGTATAGCAAATTATCTGACATGCATCACATTACAAACAACTTTCCTTCTCAACGACTTCAGAGGGTTCCTCTTTGATTTCCAGAAGATGATCTCCTGGTTGGTCGCTAATAACGTCATTGTAGTAGTCTGCTTTGGCTTTCATTTCATTATAGTAGACGTGACTGTTCACTAGCTCTGAACAAATAACCTTTAATTCTACTATATACAGCTCGCTAAGTGTGTCTGTTGGTTAATCGGTGTGTCTATTAGTCTCTTTTGTTTCCTGGACTTAGACCGTTCGAATTCTGAAGGGATTCATGTGGCAGTATGGGAACACCGATGGTGTGCCACACGATGATAACTAATGATAGTGATACATAAAGGGCCTTAAGTTGAGATAACTATCTCGTGCAAAAAGCTGGACATTAAACCATCTCTGCGCTTTAGCGCGGTCTCTGCGCACTCTGCCTCAGAGACGCGGAACAAAGCGTCAACTCACCCAAACATCCCTACGCCATTTTTTCGCCTGAAACTGTTCCTATCACCCCCCTCCCCCCTATCCATTTTACTACATTCTGTGTCATCTCCTTTTACGCCGTTATTTGCGCTTTTTTCTTTACTTTGGCACTACTCTAGACTGTATCTTTCAGATCCGCCAAAAACGGAATAACCAAAAATTAACGAGCTGTGCCTTTAACGTGGCAGAGTCAATCGGTCTGTAACGTCCTTCATGTCACAAGCGGGAGGATAGGAGACTGTTCAGTCTCCTGTGTTTGGCTCAGCAGTTAATTTTTCAAACAGGGTCACCTCATAATAAAAAGGTGTTGGTGTGAAGCAGCCTGATTTGGGACTACGTGAGCATACCCACAGCAAAGCGAACGTTATATTAGTGAGCTCGAACAGGCGAGACGTACTCTACGTCCTTTTCTCAATGAAACTATTGATTAACTGGTTCCAGAAAGTTAGGACATTAAAGGCACAGTTCACTGTAGAAATTCCTAATGATATATCTCCTAGGTTAGATTTTTGGTCCCATCGTATACTGTGGGCGGAGGTGGTGTAGTGGGAAGTGGCGCACTACATCACACGCACGGTCAGGGGTTCGAATCTCGGCTCGATGCCTGCCTAGGCCAACCAAGCCTTCCATACCTCCGGGGTCGGTGAATTGGTACCAGACTCGTCTGGGAGGATAAAAGCACTGACTTGTACATCGGCTGGCCACCGCAAGCATTGTATAGGCCACACACGCACTCATTACGCCACTACGACTCTGAATTGAAGTCGAGTGCGGGGGCGCATCCCTCAGACGGGATTGATTAACGCCAAAAACTTTATCCTTCTATTTTATCCTTTATCGTATACTGTATATGGCGCTGTCAGATCCGAATACAACCTAGATAGGGCATTATAAAGGCTCAAAGATTGCAACCACCGGATGTGTTACACCGGCAGTGTAGAGGTTGCATCAATCACGAGGAAACCCATGTAGGAAGTTTAAACAACTTGTCATGACCCATAGCGACAGTGAAAGTCACTTCTGTACAGTTCTGGCTTGATGTATTCAGCTCTTTGATTGCAACATTTTATTATTTACATTGTAA
>UZAF01017102.1:4183-23898 GCA_900617895.1 Haemonchus placei | reverse complement strand
TCTCTATATATAGACCGGTAATTTTGTGTGTCTGTTTCTATGCCCGTTTGTGCGTCCTTCCTCACGTAGGCACAACGAAGGGTGCGAATGTCAAGTGAGCGTGGTGGGGAAACAGTTATCAGAGGAGAAGTGAACCGATACTGTTCATATTGGTCCTCTAACAAGTCGTAGGTAAGCGGTAGTGGGCAAGTGGTGCGCGCATTAGCGTGCGTAGCCCAACTGGTTATTAAATAATTGGGGAATTGTCGAACTGGCCATCATCGATTTGGCAGAAAAATCGAACCGTTCTTCGACACTTCCTCCGCTTTTCTGCCGAAAATGCCTCGTCGTGTCGATGTCGATTGAACCTTGCTGAAAAAAGGGGCTATATCTCCTCGATGGCAGAAATGCCCAAAATCCCCGCTCCGTTGATGATATTTATTCGATTTTGATTACGATTTCTAACAGCAGTGGGGAAACGAAGGAGATGGTCAACGAGCTGAATGCAGTAGGTGTGGTTGAGTGTGTATGCACAAAACGTAATTGATGAGGCAGAGTGGTGGGAATAATGAAATCGGAAGGGGCTGAATATGACGACAGTATTATTCCTGGACTGAATCGGAGGCTAAATGCTGCGTGGACAACTTACGGTTCGGCCCGTATGGTAAGAGAACAGGTTAGTGATCCCGACCTCAGGGAATCATTAATCAAAGTCTCAGTACTGCCAGCGATGTCTTGATATACGACTGAATGCGAGACAATAGCTTAATCCACGAAAACTGCTTATCACGCATGAAAATAATGTTTCTGTCGCTTGGAAATGATACCGATGCTTTTGAAGCTCAGACCTGGAGGAGAAATCGCCTTTGAAAGATCCGCCTAAATCATGGTGCATTTGAGGCACTGCCGCGTCGATCACATACTTCGTTGAGAGGTCGACAGTTGGAGTCTGCGAGTCACACACTGATTTCCGAGAATCAAGGCAGACACTTGGGATGACCGCCGACCTGATAAGCTGATTCATTTTCCAAGTATTCAACAGTACACTATACTACAACCTACAACCACACTACACTACACTACGGCTTACACCGGATGCAAGTCATGCAAGATCGAGTGGTAGGGAAGAGCTGTGCCTTATGACCTGAAATCTGCTTGGCTCTGAACATCAACGTGTCAAAGTAAATAAGGTGAGTATCATATACGTAGGTTAAAACACCTGCATACACCTGCGTTACAGCTATATGTAGAAATATTTCCATTGTGCTGCTTCGCGAGGGAGTAAATAATGTCTTGGACTGAACACAACTGATCAAGTTCATGTCCAATTTCCTTCTTTTCCACATGCGTTCCAGGCTTTGAATTGAAAAACAACAGCTATGTCGAATTCAATAGAAACAGTCACGAACAAGTTATTCCTAGTTTTGAAAACGTCATGATAGATGTCATCACCCCAGGAATAAAATGTGCCGCCGCCTTTCATTAGGATAAGAGAGATCATAGAAGTAGAGGCATTCGAGAAATTTTCGAGCTAAAGTTTCGCATACCTTCAATTCAGATATAACTTACAGAAATTTCGCGCTGCATACATTTTTGAGTAAANATGGCTGAAATGGATTTATTTGTAAGAATATAAATAGTTTATGACTGCGATCAATGCCATCTCATATATTATGTATTACACTTTCGGACTTTATAGGGAGAACGTGATGTTATGGCAGGTGGCGTACTTTATAGTGCACATGACCCCTAATATTTCATCCCACCGGAAAAATTATTGTCAGCATCCCGGTGTGGTTAATGAGCATAACGCGAATTAATTCCGGTATGATTTTGCTTTGATTTTAATTTCAAATAGCAATAAAAAAAAGATTCTGCCACCAAATTTGCTGATATAGTAACCTACAGCTTTGGTGGTGACTGCTGCTTCAGTTGTGAAGGCGTTAAGCGGGAAAAGAGCACAGACAATGTAGAAGAACGTATCCGATGCTGCCAAATTGAATGTGTAAGATCAGTAACTAGGCTTATTTGTACGCATTACCTGAGAGTGAAGAACAATGCCATTGTTCCAGAATTGCAGCTGTTTCCGTAGTCGAAAGCATGGGTAGAATTTTTCGCAAGTACTGTGGTTTAAATATTTCTTTTGGACTTTATTCGACTAACAAAGAAAAACTTTCTCTTCGTTCAATACATAAAAAACTGATAGGAATAGAAGAGGGTTAGGTCCACTTTTCTACAGGACCTGCAGAATGAAAATGCTCAAACACCTACTCGCTTATCGTAGGGTCTGATTTTTTGGTTGATTTTTTGATTCCGGCGATATTGCTTTTACCGCAAGAGTACAGACAATCTATGCGAAGCACACATCTGGAGCTTTGATTATGGTTAAACCTTATTCTTAAAGGCGAATCGAACCCGTACTTGTATTCTCCAAACGGTGAAATTTACGGAACGAAAAAAACATCACTCAACAGTTATCGAGTAGGAGTACTTAAAAAGGTAAAAGGTGTTTCGCTGCTGCAGCTGATGAATCAAAAAAGGAAAGAAATAATTGAACTGGGCTTTAGGCAGCAATATAACTCACAGTTTACTTCCTTATCTTCCAACACTTGAATGAGAAAATAAGTTGTGAACCAGGGTGGTGTTGGGAAAATGGAGTTTGTGTACCATAGTGCTGTAATTCTTCAATAAATGTGGTCTTTCATGATAATGACATACATACATTGTGAACCAGTAAATCCAGCCAACTACGGGAATATACAAATATGGCAACTGTTGCAATGGTTCCGCAGGAGTGGAGGAAGGAAATTGATGTAGAAGAACATATGGATTACTACAAATTTTAAGGCTGGGCAATTAGAAACCGGGTCCATCTAGAGTGTATTAACTAAAAAATAAGAACAGCGCTATTGAAGCAGAGTCGTAGCTACTCTAGCAGTCAAGTAGTAGTCGCCTAGATAATACTTCTCGCAAATATTTCTATGAATCGACTTTCGGAGCCATATTCGTTCAAGGCTACAAGAATGATAGCAGAATAGCTTCATCGAGAACTGGCGTTCAAGCAAAATTGTCTTCTTCAAAGTTATGGGGAAAAGCTACATCTTTACCGTAATCGCTCGAACTTTGGATGTGTTCTCGCCTTTATAACCAAGGCACATAAAACTTGAACAGGAGTCAAGTAGTGGAAAGAGCCCCCAAAACAATAGTAAGAACTCTTTCCACACTGAAGTTTGAGAGCTTCATAGTTTTTTATCAGGTCAGAAGGTCTTTTTAACCATGCTGGACAAACCTAATGCTCCAAGCTCAGTCATTGCCCTGGAGTATATATGTACATACTCATGTTGAATAACACCAAATCGCTCACTCATTCTTTTCTCATGAGTCGATTGCTATACAGTTACTCAAGAACTAAGAGAATGATCGGCCCCCATCGTCAAAGTTTTTCTTAAGACATGTGGGNGGGAGAGAATCTGCAAATCTGATTAATTATGCATGTACTATCATTAATTCATTACGCTGATCGGATTTTAGGCAACGTAACAAGCGCCCGCTGTTTCAAGTCTCTATTTACATGCTTCGGATCGTAGCAGTAATGAATTTCTCTGTCATGATCGAAAGATCGAAAAAGCTTCCAAAATGAAATGACTCGGTTTTTAAGCCTTCAAAATGAACTCTGCGTATAGATTGTATTATTTAATTGAGAACATCGATAAGAAGAATATGGAAATAAAATAGTCGTTAAAAAGCGCAGTCTGCAAGCAATGATGGGTCAAGTGTTTGGGTACCCCCCTTTCTGGGAGCCAAACGCTTTTTCATTGAACTCAAAAAAGCGAACTAGCCTACAGGAAGGCTTACACGTATATTCATTTGCTGTTTTAGTGAGTGGTGCTTTTCGCACGAATCGCCAATCTTGGTAGCCCTTCACTTCATTTGCGAGTCCTTTGTGTTTGAGCATCTTCATTCTGCAGATCCTTCAAGAGTAGACCGAACCCTTCTATTTCCATCAGCTCTTCATAAGTATAGAACAAAGAGAAACATTTTCTCAGTTAGTCAAGCAAAGTACGGAAAAAAATTAAGCCACAGCACTTGCGAAAAGTCCGCCCATGCTTTTAACTGCGGAAACAGCTGCAACTTCGAAACAATTGCATCGTTCTTCACTCTCAGGTAATGCGTATAAATAAGCCTAGTCACTGATTTTACACATCCAATTTGGTAGCCTCGGATATGTTCTTCTACACTGTCTGCGCTCTTTTCCTGCTTAACGCCTTCACAACTGAGGCAGCAGTCACCACCAAAGCTGTAGGTTACTATATCAGCAAATTGTGTTTCAGAATGAGCAAATTGTGCTTTTTTTATTGCTATTTGAATAGGGTAGGCAAGATGGGTTGTACAAAATCAAGGGCAAACAATCGATTATTGAAATCAAAGCAAAATCATACCGGAATCAGTTCACGTTATGCTCATTAACCACACCGGGATGCTGACAATAATTTTTCCGGTGGGATGAAATATTTGGAGTCATGTGCACTATAAAGTACGCCGCCTGCCATAACATCACGCTCTCCCTATAAAGTCCGAAAGTGTAATACATAATATATAAGATGGCATTGAGCGCAGTCAATTTTATAAACTATTTATATTCTTACGAATAAATCCATTTCAGCCATACGTAGACAGAGGAGGTGAAGCATACTGCTCGGTTCACAGCGGCAGCCCCGATTAAATATGCACCAATATATTGAAATACTACCTTGCATCGCAGCTCTGTGCCAAAACATGCGGTGTTTGCTTGTGAATGTTTGACAGGATGAATCGACAATAAATCTTCTTCTCAAAGTTGCTGTTTCTTTTGTTGTTGAGTCAAAAAGAAACTGGGTTTTTTGAAGGATAAATCTCCGATCTAACATCTCATTCAGGAGGGTATGGTACTCACTATGTCTCACTCGACAGTCACTTTCAGCAAATGGAATTTTCACAATTCCTCGATTTTATCGTCTCGAATACAACATCGCTGTTGTATTTTCGATCGTGTGTAGATGCAGTAGCGCCATATCCCACTTTCACCCTTTCCATATACACTATAATACTGAAAATACACTATAATACTGAGAATAGTAAATCATGATAAACAAACGTCAAATTCGAGGTTCAAGTCTTTGCCTAAGTGCGTGCTACATTATGACATTCAATGATACTAATACATTTAAATTCATTAGTATCGACTATAAAACAAAAAATCACCAAGCGCAAACGGTGAGGCCAGCGCAAACGCCACAGCACCTTTCATTCTTGCGATTTTCTAGAAATTTTTTCAATTACTTCTCGAATTGTATCTGAGACGCTTCCGAACAGAATTATCGTCGATTTGGACTTCCACCCATTTTTATTCCTTATTCTGGGAGGCTTTTGAACAACAGTAAACCTCCAGTTGAAAGAACCTTTTATTCGGAAGCACGCTCTGCCCACGAGCTTTGTTGAGATTACCCATGTACATTCAACTTAGACATGGCTCAAAAAAACAATATTTTCTGATCTTCAGTGAATTTGTGTACATTTGCTCCGCTTAATATTCAAGACAACAGATGTTGTGGATCTCTGGTCAATTAGACACACAAGCACACACATATGTACATACATACACTCTTACGCACATACACACTGACAAAACAGTAGACAGGCTTAACGAGTTTCAAAGAGGAAGTTGATTAAATTTAGCAAAGAGTTGGAATTCTCTCAAAAATTCTCAGGCACTCTAACAGCAACTCTACCAACACCTGATCATTTGAGCAGCCCTACTAAAGCATCCCTCCATTATTGGTCATTTGTGTCGCTGCGACCCAAATTCGTAAAGAGAAGGCTTACTCTTGCAGTGGAGCAACTTTATTCAGGCCCATCTTGCCGATCAGTAGACATGCTCAAGCAAATGATTACATGCGGAATGAATGTCGCTCGTCTTAATTTTTCGCATGGAACTTATGAGGTAATAGACTTTTTTGTTTGTCGTAATTCCCAGTCGAATGGTTGCGAACTAAGAAAAACTGTGTTTATANAAAGCATCCCTCCATTATTCGTCATTTGTGTCGCTGCGACCTGATTCGTAAAGAGAAGGCTTACTCTTGCAGTGGAGCAACTTTATTCAGGCCCATCTTGCCGATCAGTAGACATGCTCAAGCAAATGATTACATGCGGAATGAACGTCGCTCGTCTTAATTTCTCGCATGGAACTTATGAGGTAATAGACTTTTTTGTTTGTCGTAATTCGTAGTCGAATGGTTGCGAACTAAGAAAAACTGTGTTTATAAGAAACTGACTAAATTTTCCTGGGCAGTTCTCGTTGATGCCGGGTTTACGATAAGTTCTGGGTATCTTTTTCAAGATAAGAAGCCGAGGTACTAGAGCAGTTGAAAGTTGCGAAAATACTGGGTTGTGCGAGATTGTAGAGCGGAAGTGGCATTAGGGAAGTATTGGGATCAGATCTCAGTGCAAATGAAACGTTGGCTACAGTAAGCCAAGAACTGCTTTGCAAGGTCGCCATGAGTTACGAGTTAATTGAATTTTTACCATGTTTCGTTGTTGAGGCTGCCCCAGTGTGGATCTCCTTTGAACACGTCGCCTCTTGAGTGTAAAAAAATGACAAAGCCGATCTTTGTGCTCTTACCATCTAGGCGAAGAGCGCTCCTTATGAAGTACATGAGAGCAGCAGGTCCGTCTTAGGAAATCTTAGAACTATTTTGGTCTTCAACAGCGCCTTCAAGACAGCATGAAACATTCCTCCGAGCAGTCAAGAAAAGAAAACTGTTCGAGTATTTGCATTAAGGCAAAAAATGACAACGATGTGTTCAATTTCAGTACCACGGTGGGACCATCAAGAACGTTCGGCAGGCGGTTGAACAAATGGGAGGATCTCTTCAAATCGGAATCGCTCTCGACACCAAGGGACCAGAAATTAGGACTGGCCTGCTGTCTGGTGGAGCCACCGCTGAGGTTAGAAGCATGTCTCAGATAAAGTACCTAATTACCGAGGTGCCACTTAATCTAAGAGTGGAAACAGTCTAAAAGGATTGATCCGATTAATATAAAGTAAATGAATTTCTGCAGTCTGTTCGGACCCAGACTGTCAGAATCCCTCCTGAATATTCGTGGGATCATGTGGGTACTCTTTGACTTGCTGTGCCAATTCCCTTCTTTAACCTGACGGTATGAACAAAAATGGTATTGAACAACAGATCGGCTCGCTCGGCTGACGCCGTGCTCCCCTCCTTTTTGTATTAAAATGGCCTCCCCACCTGCACCTCTTCCAAATTTAGAGGCCTCAGTAGTTGAAAACAGGAATTACTCATTCTCGGCCAAACGCAAACTTCAAGTCTAGGTTAACATTTTTCTGCCCACGCCTCCCCTCCTGTGAGCTCAGTTAAGTCTTGCCGCCCTTATAGGTGCTCCCATCTGCCGCCCGTATTTCTATCAAATATAAGCGCTCTATGTCCAAGTTTTAGTTTTTCGCACAAACCCCGCCCCATAAGGGTGGAATCTAGACTTGCGACCCACCATAAGTATTTCTATCCTGCCGCCTGCACAACCATCAAGTTTGAGGGCTCTGGGTCCACGGGAACAACATCTATGAAGTTCCACTCAAACCCCACAAATCCCACTGTGGGCGGTGTCCGGTCCTGCTACCCACCATAAAAGCTCCGATACTGCCGCCTGAACTCCTACCCATTTTGAACCCTCTAGGTTATCACCTGTATCACCTGTCGCCCCGTTGATCATCGATTTCCTCGAGCGGGCGCCGGTAACGTCTCCATTCGTCCCTGTCACGAGCCAGAGTGGTCCGGTGAATCGTTCTCGCTTCAGGGACACGAGGCTCAACATTCCTTTCGTTCAGAGCTTTCGTGAAGAAGTCTGACCATCTCGTCGGCGGCCTTCCTGGAGTTCGTTTGATGTCCCGAGGGATCCAGTCAGTAACCGCCCTGGTCGAACGGTCATCACTATATCGCATAACGTGTCCGGCCACCTGATCTTCGATTTCTTGGCGTAATCAACGGCATCCCTGATCTTCGTTCGGTGACGGAGCTCGGAACTCCGGATTCCCTTCTGCACTTGCGTGTATAGGGAAATTCCGAGCATCGACCTTTCCAGAGCGCGTTGAGTAACGCTGACAGCATGCTCATCCTGCTTTCGTAGAGTCTAGGTCTCCGAGGCGTACGTCAAAGCAGGAAGGACAGCAGTGTCGAAAAGGTGAGCGCTGAACCGGATGTTCTTTGTCTTCTTCACTACTCTCTCGATATTCTTAATTGCTCCCCACGCGGCGCGTTTCCTTCTGCACAGCTCTGGAGCTAGGTCGTTCATCATGTTGACTTCCCGACCTAGATACACATAGCCAGAGCATTCGGAGATATTCGTTCCGTTTAACGTGAAAGGAGCATCAGGTACCAGTCCGTTTTTCATGAATATCGTCTTCGCTAGGTTCAGCCTCAAGCCGATCTTTCCACAAACACTATCAAACTCGGCCAGCATTCGTTCCGCCTGCTCGATGTTCGGTGTTATAAGCACGATGTCGTCTGCAAAGCGGAGGTGATGTAGGAAGCGGCCGTCGACCTTCACTCCCAAGTCTTCCCACTCCAAATGACGCATGATGTTCTCGAGGGCGGCACTAAAAAGTTTGGGCGAAATAGTATCGCCTTGCCGGACACCTCTCTTCACGTTGACAATGACTTCCTTATAGAATGGTGAAATCCTGGTCGTGAAGCTGTCGTAGAGCTCACGAAGCATCCTTATATATTGCGTAGGAAAAGTACCCTCTAGGTTATAGGAACAGGATTTATGAGTTTCCCCTCAAACCACGCTTCCAGAGGGCGGAGTCTGGTCCCGCCACCCACCATAAGTGTTCCCATCCTGCCGCCTGTGTCATATGTAGTAGGATTATTGGCACGATAGTAATACGAATAAAGCGGAATTCATCCTACTGGTGTTAGGGGAAAACCGTGGGCGTTCCTTTCTTAGTAGAGACGACTGGGCGCGAATTAGCTGTATCCAAGAGCGAGCCACGACTTCAGTCCCAGTCCTCTTCTATACAATACCCACCCTAATTATACAAAAAAGCGAAAAAACGCGGATTCACGTTCTTTCGTCTATTCTTTATAACTAGGTCAGTTTTTATTTTTTTTCGCCCATAATATTACACAGTCCAACTCAGTTCAACGAGCTCTATAAAATGGTGTACTGAGAAACTGAATAAGTTAAAATTTGAAGGCCTCGTTCCATCGATGTTTCTGGGGGCACGTCATTAGCAGCGACGCTAGCTGTAATTAACCAGACGGCATTCCCTCCTATGGAAGTATTCATGGAATTGTGGAGCAGCCATAATATTTCAAAACTGAACAAAAACTAACCCCTTTCTTATGTTTTACTATCATTTTGACACCTATTTTTTCTAAAATCGACAAACTTGGTCATGCGCCATTCCTAAACGGGAGCTGGTTTTAAAGTAAAACATAGCAAAACCGAGTTATTCCCTAATGTCAGTGAATGATGTGCCTGAACTTCATAAATAGCTCACTTCTGTAGTTTACAAAATGTATGCCAGAGTTCAAGAAGGGACGCGATTTCATCATCCATATCCTGGTTTGCAGCATATTTTGACGAAGAACACACGTTTTCTTGCTTTTCTAATTGGTATTTACGCATACGGAAATCCTGCAGCACATTCATGGTTTCATGGTTCAAGGTTCAGTTAGTTTGTAAGAAATAGTTAACGGTCTTGAAGCCCCCCTTCACTAGGGCTTCTGAAATCACCTCAATGCGCTCGGGCTGAATCTCAATTTTTTGCTTGAAGCAAAATTCTGGAAACCTACATAGATGAACTCTAATTTCAAAATGCTACTCGGCAGTACGAAAATTATTTCACAGAATTCACTTCGAATCATCACCTTCACTGATCTTTCTCTACACTGCTCATTCACTCGACCACCCTAATCGACCCCTGGTCGCCTTCACTACTGCTCCGTCCTTCCACTAAGGTCACAGCCGATGTCACGCACCGTTACATGTAGCTGGCATGAGAGCCTTGATGCACTTAAGAGTACACTTTGATTAGTTTAAACTTACTATTACAACCGATTGTATCTCCTCTAGTTTTTCAAAGTATGAAAACCCACAGCAAGTATACATGCTCTGGGTTTTGTGGTTTGTGGGGCACTTTGCCCCCCGGTCTCGTCGGGACTGGTAGAGGGGGCGTTACCAATATGAACCGGCCAACTTAGCACAGAGCAGTACACATCGTTAGCCAACGACATTTATTAGCCATTTGCAAACGTTGTGCACGACGGAGGATTCAAACCCCAACGAACCAAAGTTCGAGTGTGGACGTGAAGCGAAAGCACTCTCTCTGCTGGTTGAACATGTTAGAACTAAGGCAAACAATACCATAATGGCTCGTGTCGATTGCCGCATTAACACACCAAGGTCGTATAGTTAACTGATTTTCGATGAGTCATTCCATGAATTTTTACCTGCTCCCTATTCTTTTTGAAGATAAGTAGTTGAAGCTTCCCATCGAAGTGGAGCGTTTTAGCAATGCCATTAAAGTGTGTGTGATGTCTGCTTTTTATATTTGTAATATTCGAAATCGTTGCCCTCACCGTTGAGTCTGGCTACAGCACCTCCAACTATCCATGTGCATTGCCCGCTGGCCTCAACGGCTCCTGTAGAAATAACCGTGAGAGTTTCTTTGCACATCGACAATAGCCTGCTCACTAATGGTACCGCAGTCGCGAAACTATTTTGCAATCTGCATATTTGAATGAAGCAATTGCGCATGAACTCGGAACTTAGGCTAATATTTATTCAAACACAGGAATCAATCAAAAAATTATAAGCATCCCGAATTATGATGAAATGAAGGGTGTAAATGCTTTAATCGGCCCTCATATTCTTTCCATTTTGTTCAACCACTCGATGGAGCTTCTTAATAATTACTAATATCTCGCGCACAATAGTGAGAGTTTTCCAGTAGATTAAGATTACATTCTTTAACTGTTCCAACGTTCGTACATTTTGCTTTTGCCTTCTCGAAAGACATGGTCACTTTACAAAGAGAATCAAATGATTGTTGTTGATCGGAACAAAACTTGATGAGGGCATTCATATTCCCCCATAGAAGTTCTATAGGGTACAAGTCAGGCGTTTCTGATGGCCAATCGAGAATCCAAGCATTCCACATTCGCAGGCGTGCAGTTGTACACGCTCTTATGAGCATGGGCGTTGTCCTGCACGAGAGCACCGAATCCTCAAAATTGCCAGTTACGATACACAATATTTTCATATTTTTGACTCTTTTCAAGAGCTCCAGGTAATCAACCATTGAAAATATTCTTAATGAACGGATCGTGACAGCATTCCGACATTTGGCAGTACTTTCCACTATCCATCCTCATTTCGCCGGAAAAAAGACCATCCTTGTTGCACCTCTCATGAATATTCCGCCCCAAAGATGAAGCCTCGTCGAATGCTTGGCTTTCGAGCGTATTCGCGCAAAGTAGTCGCCCTTTTCGCAAAACAGTTTCGGACATAACAGTCATCTATAAAAGTAATCTGATACCTTATAAGTAAGTGAAGTGGTTTATAAGCGTGACGTAAACGAACTCTGGATAGTGAACACATCGTTAAATATGCACTGACTAAAATCCTGGCTGGTCTCGATCATTCTTGTACAGAAGCTAGGTCTTTTCCCCCTATTGACGTCGCCAATCATGTGGCAGTTCTTTGCCGTAGTTCTTCGGTATCCTAATTTATTTCTCAGTCAGCGCATCTGTGAGGCACTTATGGATATATTCCGATCATGAAGACGCTTCATTATAAAAGGAATGTTAGTAGAAGAATCCGCTGAGTAACTGTCCACTATGATGCGTTTAGTTGTAGGCAATACGAAACGATTTTTTCGGGCTCGATATGAAACGCTTCACAAGGAAGTCCTTGAGTATAATGCTTCCGCAAAAATACACGAACCTTGTGGTAGGTGATCGTTGAGTCCAAAACTCGCAGCTGATTGTGTATTTCCGAAAATGATTTCCCGGCATGGTGCATGGGAAAAATTATGCGCTTTAGCGAATAAGAGACATCAGGAACGAGGGCGTCTGTTTTGGTCTGTTGCAGTGAAGTCATAGTAGGGGCGTTTACAATCACAGCAACGGTCATGGTCCAACGTTTCGGGATCACAACAGGGCGCTCCACGGGTATCGGGCCGAACTCGAGGCCGTATATAAAGGATGAAAGGCTGGATGTCAGCTAAACTACCATGGATAGAGCGATTAACACGATTGTTTTCTTCAATTCATCCAAGACTGCTGACATCGTCCCGCTGTCAGTTATTACTGGATATCACATTATCAACTCTACAAAGTGTTCTGGAATAAGAAATTCTACGCCGCAAAGTCGCCTATGATGAAATCTTGTGAAATAACTGCATAGTTTCTTACGATTGTTTTAATTGCATCGGAAAGTCGATGTGAGGAGAAGATAATAGATGCGACTGAAGATGGAAAATTGGTAGAGCGATTTTTTTCACAGTTGGAGAGAGCAGCACCATTCCTGAGAACAACGTTAACACTGAAGGAGGAGGCGAGTTTATAGCAAGTTAGACATGACGATGTGTGACATCGGGGTGCGACCTTAACGGAAGGACGGAGCAACGGCCAAGGCGATCAGGGATCGATTAGGGTGGTCGAGTGAATGAGCAGTGCATAGGGTGGCGAAGGTGTTGAACCGGATAAATTTTGTAAAATCATTTCCATATTGTCGGGTAGCATTTTGAAAGTGAAGTTCACCTATGTAATTTTCAGAATTTTCCTCCAAACCAAAAAAATTGAGACTAGTCTCGAGTCCATTGGGGTGATCCCAGAAGCCTAAATGAAGGGAGGGTTTCATGACAGTTAACTGTTTCCTACAGACCATGATTGGCCCTTGAACCATGAAACTATGAATGTAGTGCAGGACATCCATGGTTTCATGGTTCTTTCACGAACATTCCTCTGAATATGGTAAATGCCAATCTAAAAAGCAAGAAAACGTGCGTTCTTCGCTAAAATATGCCGCAACCAGGGATTTGGATGATGAAAACGCTTTCCTTCTTGAACTCGGACTCTCAATTTGCAAACTTCAGAAAAGAGCTATTTGTGAAGTACAGGCCCATCATTCACTGACACTAAGACTTAACTCAGAAATACTATTTGTCACTTTGAAAAGCCGCTCCCGTTTGAGTTTGGCTCATGACCAAATTTGTCAATTTTAGAAAAAATGGGTATCAAATAATAGTAAAACACTTTCTGCTCAAATTTAGAATATGAGGCTTGCTCCACAACTCCCTGGATACTTTCAAAAGGAGGGAGTGCCATCTGATTGATTAAAGCTAGCGTCGCGTGGTAATGACGTCCCCCCAGGAACTCTGATGGACCGAAAACTTCGAATTTCAACTATGTCAGTTTCTCAGTACATCATTTTATAGAGCTGACGTGCCCCCAGGAACTTTGATGGAACGAAGGCTTCAAATTTCAATTTCTGTAGTTTTCCAGTAAACCATCTTATAGAGCTCGTCGAGCTGAGCCGGACTACGTAACACTAAATGTGAAAAAGTGAAAACTAACTTATCTATAAAGAGAAGACAAAAAGATGCAAATCCGAGTTTTTTTTGCCTTTTCTCGGAATAATTAGGGTGGGTATGTATGTACGTCTTTCACAGATAGAGGGCTCCTCACCGAAAGAAATACACTGTCAATTTTTATCAAGTAGCAGGCATCTTCGGAATGGTGCTTCTTCAATGAAACATAGAGTTAGTCATTGACTGTTAACTCGAAGGAGTAATATTGATTAAGAGAAAATAGTATACATGTGAAGGATGTAACTACGTGGAAATAAATAAGTGAACCTTTAATTATGGAGTAGCTTCATCTGCAATTCAGGACTTTACCGCTACAAAAAAGGTTCTAAATGTCCGTAATTGCTATTGTGGTTGACCTCTTGATCCGACTGTGCATTACCTATGAGGAGCATAGGAAACGGTTGTCCATGATCACCACCAGCACTTTTTTCCTCACGATTTTTTCCCCCTTTGCTGCTTTCCGCAGTCTAACTGCATCATCGGTGATCCTCTACGGAGTTCTTTTTTCTTTTGATTACTACCCATTAGCACTCTTACTGTGTATCTGACTATGTCGGGTGCCCGTGTCTATCGTGCCATTATAATCTTACTCTTCTTCGTCTTCTTCAACGTTTGTCCTGCTCAAAAGCGGAGGCTGCTCTACTAGTGTACTCACGCCACTTCTCTCGATTGCATGCTTGCACGAGATGAAGGGCAACTGATTTGAACTCCTCATGCAACGTATTACGGAAGCGCCGAATAGGACTTCTTCAGGTCGTTTCCTGGGTTCCTTGGGTCTGGGGACCATCTTACAAAAACAGACTATGTGAGATATCGTGCCTTTATAATAAAAGCATGAACGGAAGACGAGTTCTGCACGACACGGCTTTCAGGAGCCATGAATCTGTCCAACATTTGTTACCTAATTTTTCGCACAATTTTTTATGGTCTCATATTGCAAACTCTTCCAGCAACATCGAAAAATCTTTTTCAGGTCGAGCTTGTCAAGGGCAAGTCGATCACGCTGACGACAGATGAAAAATACAAGGAGTCTTGCTCAGCGGATACTCTCTATTTGGACTATAAGAATATTGTTAAGGTAACTAATTCTATTTCCTTATCTATTCATTCATCGATTAATGGAGCCACTATAAAAAGAGCCTCGAAAAGTCACGGGTATGCGCAAAACATATAAAGACATTCCATGGTATCGCAGTCGGTCCACCAAATGAAGGCTCATCTTCGACATTTGGTTTTTTAAACGATATAACCAGGCTGATTAAATCGTTCATGAGAGAATTTAAGTCTTAGTACTTGACATAGTGCCGATGAGTTTTCGCAGAGAAAGATAAGGTTTCGAACTCGTAAATAAGTACTGCCGGACATGGGGAGTGAATTTGGCCATTTGAGAGTTGAATAAGCAAGGAAGAGGAAACTGGAATGCTATGTATGTTCATACATCTGAGTGGTGTCCTCGTATACCATGAAGACTTCTAGAAACTTCTAGGACATCCCACAAAAGACTTGAAGGAAGTCGTGAGAGGTTGCTGATCTAACGGAGCTTAGGAACATCTATGTTCTCAGGAGAAATGCAAGAAAGGAACGAAGGCCGGAAAACAGAGACGATGTCAAGTTCTACCATAACGGAAAATAAAACAAACGAAATTCATATACTGTCGTAGCAGTAGCGGAGTCCGTCAAGGTCTCGGTCTCCACTGCCACTGTCTGCCAAAATGATCAGCTGCCGAACCCTGGCTGTGAGCACATACAATAGAAAGTGTAATGAACATTAATACCCTTATAAGCCAGTTGCCCAGAGTGCAAAAGGTGTTCTCTCACTATTGCTGATGTTGTAAATGGCCACGTTTGGAATGAATGGAGAAACCTCGAGAGGATTCACGGAGACAAGTGAATAGGAGTCGAGAACGAATTTCGAGGGCGTAGAGCAATAGGAAGGAGGAAGGTTGGGAAGTTAACTGGTCTGGGGTATCAATCGAGGCTTGGAATACGCTGGGAACACACGGGAAAAAGCGGTTCACTCTATCAGTGGGCCCATTAAAGGAAGAATTCCAAATGCGTGGAGGAGCAGCACTATCGCTATCATTTTCAAGCAAAAGGGAGACACGATGGAGAGATCCAACTACGGAGAATCAGTGTTATTTCTGACACGATGTAAGTAGTATACGAGCGGTTGCTCGACAGAGGATTGAGAGAGTTTGCCCATCTCGCAGTAACAGTTCAGCTTTATATTCTGAAGGTCTACAACGGATGCCATCTCCACAGCTAGACAAGTAATGGAGAAGTATCGAAAAAGACGTAGGCCCTGCTACCTGACCTCCCTCGATCTGAAAGGACTTTCAACCGTCTCCTGCAACAAGTCCATTGGTGAGCGCTCCGAAAACATCCGAACACCTTATTTCTCTGATGTGTATTAGGACCCAAAACTACAATACACACACCGCACGGCCGAAATGATGCAGTAGAAGTCACGAAACCAAGGATCAGCTTTGAACTCGAACTGAACTCCTCTTCCTGCTTGCAATGAATATGGTAATGAAAGAACTCATGAATAGAACATTGAACCAAGAGGTGACATCGCTCTGATAGTGTAAAGCGAAGGCGAACTTTGAACACGCTTCAGAAATGGCAGAAAAAGCTGTTAGAGGAGTGCGCGGAGTCAATCGCAGACGGTATTGGAGAAGCAGTAGAAAAGCTACAATACTTTCGCCGCTGATGTTCGCGTATACCAGGGTAAGAACCCGAATAAGCTTAGCATGGATGAAGTAGGGAATCCACTAGTATCCTCTTCAACCGACGGTGCTCCAGGACGCTCAAAAGAGAAGTTCCTGGCAGTCGTGAGGCCCACAATGCTTATGGCAGCGAGTGCTGGCCCGTAAGTAGAAATCATAAATGATAGATTCACTGCGCTGAAGTGGAGGTATCTCAAAGAAAACAGTAGGCCTACGGTTGGGCATGACTGGACCAGTAGGAAACGAAGACGTCAGAGCGGCAATGCAATCAGCCCATGTCCAGCTGAAGATGACTGTACGGCGTCTGCGATGGTACGGAAACGTACTGCCACAGAACTAACCAATAAGGGAGGAAATGGACTTTGACGCTATAGGTAAGCGGTACGAGGTGTCTCAAAGAAAATGTGTCGAAACGTAGTCAAGAAGCAGCCGCCAAAGCCCAATCAGCGGTGGAAGTTGCTGAAGATAGAAAGAAGCGAAAACGGATGGCAATAACAGTGAACCACCTGCGACTGCGCCGATTTGGAGGGGAAGGGCAAATTTCTTTTTTACTGCTAGGAGCGGAATGCAAAATTATTAATGATTTTTTCGTAGACTATTACAACTTTGCTTGTGAGTTTTAATGTTGGACCCTTCGTGTCGCAGCATGTGGATGTTGTTATGAGCTCCGAGATTATTGAAATTACATACCCATCATTTCACTTCTACAATTCTTTGAGAACCAGCCTCATTTCAGAATTGATGAATATGTTTTTTGAGGTAGTGAAGAAAGGGTCCAGGGTCTATGTTGATGATGGTCTTATTTCGCTTGTCGTCGACGACATTAAAGACAATTCGATCTCTTGTACCATTGAAAATGGAGGAATGCTAGGTGAAAGACAGTGATTTTCTTGTCTTTCGCACTGTGATAAAGGCATTTATCTTGAGGTAGTCGCAAAGGTGTCAACCTTCCCGGAACAGCTGTCGATCTACCGGCTGTCTCTGAGAAAGACATCCAGGTGAGATTACAGTATGTTTATGACAAGGCCTTCAACAAGTCATTGTGAATGCGATTTTCGATTTATTGAATAGTTGACAAACTACTTCTTGCCATTCATATAGTCAGCTATGACGCTTGATTTCTGCCGTTCAGTTTCTCAGCAAGAAAATGTTCTCCTTCAATTCCTTCAATTTCACTGTCGGTATACAATGTTTTTCCTAAGGTCTGCAATGACTTCAGGATCTGAAATTTGGAGTGGAACAGGGCGTAGACATGATTTTCGCTTCTTTCATCCGGAACGCAGATGGAGTTCGAGCAATACGAAAGGTGCCCTTCATAATTCAGATGAAGCTGGAACATACTCACAAAGCTGAATTCAGGTTCTTGGTGAAAAAGGAAAGAACATCAAGATCATCTCTAAAATTGAGAATCAGCAAGGTCTTGACAATTCCGATGAGATCATTGCGGAATCGGACGGTGTTATGGTGGCCAGAGGTGATCTTGGAATTGAAATCCCGACTGAAAAGGTTTTCATAGCGCAGAAAGTGAGCCATTTCTTACATATTCCGAATTGACCGCACTACAAATGTATTCCGATTTCTCATTTGACTCAGATGCTACTTGCAAAGTGTAATCGGGCCGGAAAACCATGTATTTGTGCAACTCAAATGCTTGAATCAATGACGAAGAAACCTCGTCCCACAAGAGCCGAGGCAGGAGACGTTGCAAACGCTGTAAGCCATCTGGCTATCACTTGAATTCGAGCACTTAAATTTCAACCTCCTAGTATTTGCGATGTTAAGGTCCAAAGTCTTGGGGCGTCAATCGATCCCGTCCGAAGGATACGCTCACGCATTCAACTTCCACTCAGAATCGGAGTGGCATATTGAATGCGTATGTTCCCTATACAATGACTCGGGATGGCCAGCCTATGCACAAAGCAGTGAAGCAGTCTTCCTTCCCTCTGGGGTCGGTTTGGAACCGATCCCGGAGGGAAGGAAGGCTTGGTTGGCCTAGGCGGATATCGATCTATGATTCGAACCCGTGAGCATGTGTGTGTGTGAAGTGCGCAACTTGTCACTACACCATTTGCGCCCATTTGCAAAGTATATATCATTAATGGATGCGTTTATGCTCTTTCCTCAGCTGTCCAGCTTGTTGCAAACATTATAACAGCAAGCAGCATTCAGGTACTCGATGGTGCGGACTGTGTGATGCTGTCCGGCGAGACTGCCAAAGGAGATTATCCGCTCGAGGCGGTGAAAACCATGCATTTCATATGCAAAGTGAACATTCTTTCCGAGATTTTAGTTTCCCTTTTGCCAATCTCAAAAAAAAAAGGTTTCTATTGACAGGATGCCGAAAATTCAACCTATCATGCTGAATTCCTGCAAGATCTTCTCGCAGAAAGCGTTCGACCGTTTGACATGACTCAATCTACCATTATTGCAGCTGTAATTGCAGCAATCAATTGTCATGCTGCGGCCATTGTTCTCGTTACCTCCACTGGAAGGCAAGTTTAATCTACTAGCTTGAGATTGTGTTACTGATCGAAGGTGAAGATCGGCATTCTCTTCAGAACTGCCATCTCCTGCTCCCGTTACAAAACTCCTTTTCCAATTATTGCAGTCTGTCGTCAAGCAAACGTCTGCCGTCAGCTAAACATTTGCAGGTTAGTGCAGGATTTACAACAACCTTGTTTTTGAGGCTTTGAACCCAAATGTGTATTCACTCATCTTCAACATGGAATCCAGCTGAAGCGAAAAATCTTGTGAAAATGTGGGCAATCACTCTCACCAGCGAATTCTTAATTGAGTCACCTGAGTCTTTTCTGGTTTAGTGGGAAGAAAATACTTCCATCCACGTCGTTATTATAAACTTGTGAACGGTAAGAAGGAAGTAAGCTTGTGCGAAGTGGCGTCGAACAGACCACAGTTTTTTTTTTCTTTAGATAGATAACATGCCTTCATGAATATCATCATAACTATGTACATCCTTACTATACATGCACTATCCCTCTTCTTTATAAAGCAGTAACTTGGTTTTGGTGCCCGAAGTGAATGGCACCAGAGCGGTGGTGCCCGCCGTGTACGGCACTGGGGCGGTGGTGCCCGCCGTGGACGACACCGGGGCGGTGGTATCCGCCGTGAACGGCACTGGGGGTGCCGTGGAGGGCACTGGAGCGGTGGTGCCCGCCGTGAACGGCCCCGGGGGTGCCGTGGACGGCCAGGGGCGGTGGTGCCGCCTAGGACGGCAAATGAGCGGTGGTGCGCGAAGTGAATGGCACCGGAGCGGTGGTGCCCGCCGTGAACGGCACTGGTGCGGTGGTGCCCGCCGTGAACGGCCCCGGGGGTGCCGTGGACGGCACTGAGGCGGT
>UZAF01017101.1:36980-52353 GCA_900617895.1 Haemonchus placei | reverse complement strand
TTAAGCATGTTGTAGCACACAGTGGTAGCTAGCGTGCATAGAAATTCCACCGTCTTTCGCAGTTGAGAAGTTTCAAATATATTGCTATAAATCGGCGCAAATAATTTTGGGACACCCTGTATATTAAGTTGGAAGGAAAGTCCTGCGACACAATGAAGTCTTCTTCAGACAGAGTCTTCTTCAAATCATTTCTGAAATTTTCCAGGCCAATCAATTTTCCGAAATATATTTACCAAAGGGGTCACCAAACTTCTATTATCATTTGAGTAAATCACTGATGCCCTTTATCCAGGAGTGAGGAAGCTGTGACTCAAAGAAGTAATTGACTACCGTTTTCAGATCACATTAAGCTCCGAATTTTTTTCAACAACGTGATGCTCAAGAAGGCGAAGCGCATGGTAGGTAAAAGAGGCAACACTTGGGGAGTACGACTGATGAACAACATGGAACCAATTGGAATCATAGAACTTTTGACGCGTGTTTAAAGCGAAATTTCGACGTGCATTGACCCTTTGTAGGAACCTGATTTACGGTTTTGGTCGTCATTCTCTAACCCCACTGACCAAATTTCGGGGTTCATATGAGTGACCGATAGCTGTGTCCATCCAGTCTGCGTTTACCAACTCATAGTGGATGGATTCCTTCAACTTCCTGCAAATGAAGGGACAACGCTTGCGTTACTTCAAAAGCTAGTATCTCCTCCAGTGAAACGATCCAACCGATTGTTGACCGTTGATTGGTGAGCACTGCCAGCATGAATAGGTTGCTGATAATTTGAGCTGCTACACCTGCGTTTTTCCCTTGGCGTGCTTAGAAGAAGGTTGTAGTACGAATCGGGCGTTGTCCATTTATTGACCGCAATGCTGCTAAAGCAAGATGAAAAACAACAGATCGAGGCTTAAACAAAAGCACAACCACTCACTGAGAACCGATCGTGTGACACTGTTGACGTCGAACTCCTCTACTTTCAAGCCTTGTTTCATATTTGTGATGTCCGCAAATTTTGTGAAATCCTTCAAAATGTGATAATTATTGTATCACTGCAACGAGGAATGACGGTTCAGCCAAGGACTGATTTTCTGTTCTGACGCACAAATTATGTATTTAATGATAATGAGACTAAAACACTAGTTGCAACCACAACAAATCTTCTTTATCCATATAGAAGTGTAAACTTGCGTGAAAATGGCTTGTTCATCGAAATACACCAAAATATTTAGATCACACAAGCCGGAAGACAACACAGAAGTATTTCTTCTGCACACATATGTTAGAAGGTTGATGTGGTGGATGGAGCGTGGCTTTACAAATCGCGCTGTTGCTAGTGTCCAGGTGAGAATTTTGCCTTTTTCAAGTGCTTAATCAAATCTCTTTGCGGGAGTATTAAAAGGAGTTTTCATTTTTGCCGGTTCCTTCATACTGTAATAAATTTTTGTGGTTAGTGGTTGGCAGCTGAACTGGGCAAACAAAGCGAGCAGATCAGGATCGTGCTACCTTTCCTCTAGATTTTACTTTTGTTGTTGCTGATTAATCAAGACAAGGAAATCGTTTACTGAATATGTGGTATATACATTCATTTGCGGTGGCCAGCTGATGTACGAGTCAGTGCTTTTATCCTCCCAGACGAGTATAACGCCTAATAACCGACCTCGAAGGGATGGAGGATCCGATTAGCCTATTGATGACCATCGATTCGCAATTCAGTACCGGACCATGCGCAGGATAAGCGCCACTTGCCCCTAAATCGCTTTCGCTCACTCTCGGGTATATTCATTTCGAATATGCTGTTGACTTTCGCGATCCTTGATTTGAAGACGCCTTAAGATTTTTTCATGCGTGGACTGTCATTATTTTTGCTCATTGTCTAATTTCGAATACTGTTTACAAGGGGAGATCCTAAAGAAACTGGAAGTGACTGCTGGTACTGGAACCTACACCGCAGACAAGGGCGGCATTTATAGTGATCAGTGCTTTTACCTTTGAAATGTAGTTTGAAAATGAAAACGATGGCACTAACGGTCCCTCTCTCCTGGGTGCGGTTGTGTCAAATTAATACCAAGGTGTAGCATCAGTGTTCATTTCTGACTAATATAATTTTAAACGGGATGAAAAGACTGGCTCTGCATCTACCTTTTCATCCACCTTGATTTATTATTTAAGTATTCGTTTATTCAACCTATTTTATTAGACAATTTTAGAAAGGGAAAAAGACGCATGAGATAACTATAACGTCATTAGGTCGTGATGAAGATGCAAAATCGGCTCTAAATAGGTAACTACTGTCAACAATCCCTGATATGGGACTTGAGCTATTGACGTCTCAAGGGCGTCCGGGAATTCCGTGATGATGGGATCATCTGAACTACTAACCTTGTTCTGAGAGCATTGTTACTCAGAGCCTGTGGAAAGCATTGCTCCAACTTCCAGTTGCCATGGATGCCACAGACACATTCGCTTCCACTCAATGTTTTGTGGTCAAGGGGAGGAGAGAAGCTGGAAAACAGTTCTGGAACCAGCATTTTGGAACAGTAGAACTGGTAGAACTGCACCCAAAGTTGTTCACATTCAGACTGTTGCATCGTGGTGCTTTCAAAGCAGCACAAGATTCCTGCCTAAATGGAGAACTATTTCCCTTGTTCTGTTTTCGTCGCATGGTCTCTACTTGTTACCACTTCTGTCGACGCTTTCAAAATTGACTTACACCTACGGCTGCGATCAAATTAGCACTCTCTCTTATACCACTTCATTCCAACTCTGGAATCTGGTGTTTCTTGGATATGCTCGAAACACGCCTATAACCTTGAACGAGGGTGCTGAAGTTGAAATGTATGCGTATTTTCCACTTCATTATCTTGACCTACTCGGAGAAGCTGCTTTGAGAGGAATGGTTTTGAAAGGGTCAAAAAGGGTAATGTTTGTAAGAATTTTCCTATCCCCAGGGCGGTGGTATAGTGGCAAGTGGCACACTTAACACGCGCACGATCACGGGTTCGATCTCTGAACGATATCCGCCTAGACCAACCAAATCTTCCATCCCTCCGGGTAGGTTAACTGGTACCAGGCTCGTCACGGTGAGGATAAAAGCACTGAATTGTACATCGGCTGGCCACTGCAAATCATTGAATAGGCCACATGCGCATTCAACACGCCACTACGATTCTGAATGGGAGTCGAATGCGAGGGTGCATCCCTCAAACGGGATTGATTAACGCCCTAAAACTTTATCCTTTTCCTTTCCCCTGTGTGGGGACTAGTTATTCTCCGTTTCCTTTGTGCGTAAATGTGTTCCGCTGCAAGGAGCGCTGACTCGACATTCATAAAAGCTCTGACAATAGCGTGATTTCTTAAATCAACGCTTCTTATAAAGTGCTACATCCTAAGTAAATTAATTTTTGTCTCCTTATCCTGACATTCACCATCCAAGTCCTTTGACTTCGCCTTGGTAGAGTGAAAAAAAATTCTTATCCAGTGTAATTGACCGAATGCAGCAACGAGACATGCAAAATATGATGTAATAAATTTTATTAGGATGCATGTTCAATCTTTTTATGTGTGTTCAAGACACCCATTTATCAATACCTGAAGCAGTGCCGATTCGGAAAAACTTCAGGGTCTAGAAGGAGGGCACATACCACAATTGATGAGTTTTTCGTGAACGATTCAGCTCCCTTCGTTCACATCATGGTTTGGTTCATTCGAGTCATTGTGCAGGTTTTGACGGTTGTAGGATGAGAACACAGAAAGTGGTACCAAGCAGAGGAAAGATTGAAAAAAATCAAAAGTTCGGGGTTATAATTTATCGCCTTCTATAATCCCCATCTCGAATGACATTGTTACCTGAGATTCTTGAATGCATGGTCTCCCCTTAGAGATAGTGAAACTAGTTTTCGACCACGTCCTAGTGTCAACAATTATATTAAAGTTACTTGTTTGCAGGCGAGTGTGGAGTATAATCTTCGGTTGCCGCCATCTCTTGTTGACGCCTCTGAGGAAAGGAAACTCAAGGCATTCGAAGAGTTTTGGAATAGCGGGGTTCCTCGGTTTGGAGATCAGGAATCTGAAGGTAATCCAAGCGTTTATTATAAAACTCTTGGTGTTATCAAATTTTCCATCAAGCATTGTAACATCATTATCAGCAAACTTTGTTAAGGGTGGGACCATTACGTTGCCACCTGTGGAAGCCGAGCAGACCTGAGGGAGTCCGAATTAGTCGAAAGAGAGCTTCAAACACAGCTTATATCTTCGTTAGAAGACAGGTGAGGTGAATTCGAGTTTTTTTCCCGATATCGAGCAAGTTCTACTCGTCATCGGTCATTTTTACCAGGCACCGGCTACTGTTGAAAATCGCAGATGTTTGTGTAGAGGTCGAACGATTTGCCCAAGGGGAACGCTCAAAGTAGTGGCTTTTGAAAGCTAAAAGAACATTGAGCTTTTGAATACCGAGCAACAAGTTAATCTCTTTAGACAACAACTTAGTTTAGAATTTAAAGTTACGTTTCTTTTCCAACATTGAATTGTGCTCAGTTGAAATCTAAGAAGAACCATGACACCAACTCTCGCAGTGGGTGCGCTTCGTTGCGCGTGTCCGTCGAAACTAGGTCACGCCGCAGCCGTCGCACGCGGCGAGTCGGCCCGCGACATTTGACAGACGTCGCAATTGCCACTAGGCATACGCTTTGCGTTTGGTCCACGGCAGTCAGTTCAAGAAGAAGATAACACAGACAAATGCAAATCATTTGCTCCAATGACACTTGGTGGTACTGTAATGTCATTTCGAGACCTCAGTGTGATGCGCCGCGCGCGAAGTGGGCGGGGCGACCTACTTTCGACGAACACGCGCAACGGACGTTCTCCCTCTCGCAATAGACAAGATGCGGACGCAGGAAAGAGTACATTCTTGGCTTTGCTGTGGCTATNGCTTTGCGTTTGGTCCACGGCAGTCAGTTCAAGAAGAAGATAACACAGACAAATGCAAATCATTTGCTCCAATGACACTTGGTGGTACTGTAATGTCATTTCGAGACCTCAGTGTGATGCGCCGCGCGCGAAGTGGGCGGGGCGACCTACTTTCGACGAACACGCGCAACGGACGTTCTCCCTCTCGCAATAGACAAGATGCGGACGCAGGAAAGAGTACATTCTTGGCTTTGCTGTGGCTATGTGTGATTTGAGCCCCTGCCAGGTTCTTCATCGGATCACGTGAGTGTCTTTTGTCCCTCGGCTGGGGTACATATTGGTTCATTGGCTATTTCGTAGTCCACGATTTGGTCCGCGAGCGAGCGAGCGATTGGCTGCTTTCAGACCTCAACGTCCGTTCGTCCGTCCATCCGTCCGTCCGACGCGTGGTGCTGCGACGGCGGTCGCTAGAGTAGTGTTGACAGCGCTGCCACGTGGTCCAGTGTTGTCAACAAAGGTCAGGCGCCGCCGTTGCAGCACGCACCCGTCGGACGGACGGATGGACGGACGTCGAGGTCTGAAAGCAGCCATTGGGCGGCGCTTGCCCCTTGTTTACAACTGAAACTTGGTCGATACGCCGGGCGAGTAATCCTCCGGCTAGCTCGTGCGCTCGCTCGACTATGAAAGCAGCCATTCCAGTGCCGTCGGCTTGGATAAGCTGAAACCATGTCGCTCTTTTGTGAACTTTCATTCCTTACACATCGAACGTTTGAGATGTTGACCTTATAACGGCCCGCCAAAGGTACTGGGTTGCACCATACCTGCAAAATCAGCTCGATAGATGCTTTGTCTTTTCTCAAGAACGCAACGACTAATTATCATATGTTCCACTCTCACGAAAAGAATATTAATCAACGAATCACATCACAAACTTGTTTCACATCTTCATCCTTCCGATGTCCCACGGGTTCCCCTTAATATTGAAATCTCGCAGATTTCTTTGAAAGCAGCATCAGGTTAATCTCTCCGCTTTGAAATCCGCTGTTGATAGAAGAGGCTATACCCTACTAAGGAGATATATTGGGAAAAGTAGGTGAGGTCGCANGTTCGACCGCCTGTCCTGTTGGGAAGTGAGCACCTTATAAATGTGCCGTTGGGATATACTCGTAGTTTGCTATTTAGCCTTGTCTCCTTTGTAGGATTTCTTCGTCATCCGATGACGCTGTGATAAGTTGGATTGAAATGGAACGTGAGCTGGATAGAATTGAAAGTCGACCCAGACGACGGCTCGTGGCGAACGTTTCGACGGTATGTCTTGTAATCTGAGTACCATTATGTGGGTAGTCCTCTAACCTGCCCAGCATCACCGCTGCTAGTCTACGCCATGACTCTACGTCATGGCTACTGTTGTCATTGTGTCAGTACCAAACTTTTTGACCCTGTAATTTTCTAGTTCCAGTACTACCGGTAGGATCCTCCGGCTAACGTCCGGCTTCCCGCCTGCAATCCCTACTGTATTCGATGCTCTGTTGTAGGAGGATAGTTATGAATTCCCTAGGAAACATGCACTCCACTGCACACTTTGTGAGCGCCCAGCCCGTCATGTGCGGTAATCCTACTTGAGTCATGTGTATTTAATTAGCTGATTGATTTCACAGTATTTTCATCCTGTCGCCTGTATCACTTTCGCACATGAATGCTCTAGGTCCAGGAGACCAATTTACGCGGGTCCTGCCTCCTTCCAGTTTTAGCTCCCCAGGTTCATGGAACTGTTTCTATGCACGCACCCCACCCACTGTCGGCTCGGTCCAGTCATATCACGTGCCATCAGAGTCCCATCCTCCGCGGGCGTGGTGCATTAGGAACGAAATGGTCGCGTCGCGGTGAGAGGGGCGTCGCGCGCGAAAGATTGTAGCAGGTCGCNGCAGTAGGTAAGAAATGCAAGAAAAAAGTACTAATAGTAGAATTGTGCATAAAATAATGATCGCATATCGATTGAGCTGTATGAAGAACGCTAGAGCTGTAATAACGGCGAATGAGTGGTCCGCGACAGCCGGTGCGGCGAATCGATTACCCAAAATCGTTCCTAACGCCCGTCTCCCATCCTCCGCCTGTGCTACTGCGTAATTGAGCTGAGAGCATAAATTTTAAATACAGAACACACCCATATGCATGCATGCATACATACCTATATAAACGGTTAATCTGTTATAAACACTAAGTTGGAAAGAAATCTTTGAGTGATTTTCGAATGTGGATTTTCGAATTTTTAGTTTGGCAGCTTCTTAGAGGCAACACGAACATTAAGAGACACGATAACAACGGTTGATGTGTGTTTGTGACTATGTGTATGTGTACCTGTGTATCTGTGTGTCTGTGTCTGATGGTGAGTCTGGCATGAAATTCCTAACTCTTGTCCCCGAGTACCCAAAGCGTACAAACTTGGTAGGAGTACTGGATGGGAACACTTGGCAGGACCGGATTCCGTCACAGAGGCGGGGTTTGAGCGAAAATTCATTACTACTGATCCCTTGCACCCAGAGCGTTCAAATTTGGTAGGAGTACAAACAGCAGTATTGGCAGGATGAGAGCACTAATTGTAGGTGGCAGGACTCAACCCTGGGCGGGGCGAGCGTTAAAATTGGCACTTTGGACCTGAAGCGTTCAAATTTGCTAGCAATAAAAGCGGCAGTATGGGAATGCTGATGGGAGATGGCTCCGCCTTCAGGAGACGGTACGTACACGAAGATTGCTAATCATGACCTGAGGCGTCCAGATTTGGAACGAGTGCAGGCGGCGGGCTTAAGACACCGATGGTGGGTAGTAGAGGGTATTTGAGCTAGATCAAGCCCGCGGAGACATAGAGGGAGGCGTTGGGAGGGGGTGATGTATGGGGCATGATGACATGAGCGCACTTTGAGTGAAAACACGCAGTCAATTCAGAATAGGTGGGAATGTGTGTGTTTGCTTAAAATCAATAGCTCCTGTTATCTTGGGCAAGAGATCACAAACTACTTGGAATTTTGGTAATATGTGGATAGTAAGATCCTTTTTACATGAATTCCAGTTTTCCTGATTTTGCTCCTAAGCCCTACCCACAGAGTCCTGCTCGTGTTCATATGACTTCATGTGACACCAACCTACCCTTTGAACTGCAGTTCATTGTGTTACCATATTGTGGCGCACGATCAGAATGACACACTTTATCCCGACTGGGCACGTGTAGCTTGTATAAACTTGGAATATGCTTGCTTTCTCATAGGGAGGAATTTTACTTCAGGAAGAGGGGCCGCCTCCTTTCACCGAGATTGAGTTCAGCGATCTTCGTATTCTTCGTATTAAATGTTTCGGACCTGATGCCATCCTTGTTTTGCTTCGCACTCTTGGCGTCCATTTCTGCGGATCACTTGGCTCGAGAACTTTCGGGAATTCCGCTAAGGTCGTAGGTGTTTAATTTCGTAGTTGAAGAACACCTCTACCTAAATATTTTTCAATCTCGTTTTTAAGGTTTTGCCTTGTATACCTACGTTTCGATTGCTTGATGAATGGGATCTTCTACCGCCTTCAAAGAAACTTTTTCCGGTCCCATCAGTTGGTGCTAATGATCTTGCTTTGAAGATGGTATATACCATGACAAAAATTGGGCATTCTCCAGAATTTGTGTTCTCTCTTCTCGAAACGTAAGTTTTCGACGTTCATTCTTAATGGAGGGACGAAACATTCCCCCTATTTTGGGCGTGCGTGGCAAATAGTGTGGCGAAATCTGTGTGATTGAACGGCTCTGGCGCCTATCATTGAATACGCATAATTATTAATGCGGCCATTTTTGAAAGAACCAAGCGCTCATTCGATCCTACTAATCTACTCCACTTTAAACATATGCCCCGATGGGGTGCGCTTCGTTGCGCGCGTCCGTCAAAACTAGGTCACGCCACAGCCGTCGCATGCGACGCGTCAGCGCGCGATTTTTGACAAACGTCGCAGTTGTCTGTGGGGCATATGATTTGCGCTTGGTCCACAGCAGTCAGCCAAAGGGAAGATAACACGGGCAAATACAAATCAATCGCTCCACTAACACTTGGCGCTACTGTAATGTCATCTCAAGACCTCAGTTGGGGTGCGCCGCGCGCGGAGTAGGCGGGGTGACCTACTTTAGACGGACGCGCGCAACGGACGTTTTCCGCCCCGATGATAGGTGCCACATTCGTTCTAATCACCACGAATTTCGCCGCACCTTCTACCGCGCGCCTCCTTTTGAGCGAATGTATTCATACCCATTCATGATGAGGTCTTTTCTGAAGGAGCCAAGCGCCAACCGAATTCAAAGACAAAATTCATAGTGGCTTATTACATTTTTTGCTAAGAAGTTGTTGCATCTATTTACTTCTTCGTCCCATTAGTATCATCAAACTATTCGCTTTTATTCCACGAGAGGTCTGTGTTAATCTATTGGTTTCACAATATCCTCTTTAGGAGCGAAGTAATGTCGACGCACAGCATTGCCATTCGCCATTCTTTGAAGTTCTTTCTTTAGAAAAGCTACACAGTTGGAACAGCTCTATAAAGATAGACCAGGAAATGTACGCAAAGCGAAATTCGAGGAATATTTACGTGAAGTCATGAGTGAAATGAGTGGTATGAATTTCGGCATACCGAGTGATGATTTCAACCTAGCAGCTGTGGTATATGCATTGAGCATAGTAAGTTACCCTCTTGTTAACTTTACATTTATTATGGCTGTACTGGCACAAATTTATTTTTTAGTTGCGTCGTTGGGTACAAAAAGAGGAAGCCACATTGAATTGTGATGTTTCGTTAGAGGAAGGCGCGCAGAAGAAGAGGAAACTGAAGAAGCGGGAACTTCCTTTTACTCGGCGCCAGCTTGTCGATAAGCTGAGCGAGTGCTTGTTCAAATACAGTGGTACTCCTTTACATCTGCTGGGAAACAGGCGTCTCCAGATGCTTCTGAAGCTACTTCTGTTATTAGTGCAGGTATGCCTATGCTTTATAGTTCTATTTAGGGGGAGGTGGTGTGGTGGCAAGTGGCGCACTTTGAGACACGCATGGTCACGTATTCGCATTCCGGATCATTATTCCTTGAGCTACCTAGTCTTCGGCCACTCCGGGGTCGGTTGGCTGGGGTCGTCTGGAAGGATAAAAATATTGACTTGTACATCAACTGGCCACCACAAATCATTGTAGAGGCCTTACCCGCATTCAGTCCGCCGCTATGATTCTAAATGGAAGTCGAGTACGAGGCGCATCACTCAGGCGGGATTGGTGGTTGCCCAAAGTCTTCATCCTTTATAGCATTACTTATTGTTAGATTTTTTTAAGATTAACCTCATGCACTGCTTAAAGCCCCACCAAACATTTTCTGTCGGTCTCTTTTGTTTCTTTTTTTTCTCCTCTGTGTCTAGTTGGTTTGACGCTTATTGTACTTTTGTTCCGTCATTTACTGGCTCATGCGGTTAGGGTTGATCTTATACCTCTTGGTCCAATTTCGATCCGTGGGTGTGTGTGTCGACGTCTTGTGTGTGTGTCGGGAAGTGTGCGAGTTACCCGGCCATGAAATTTATTCCCGGGACAGGAGTTATGTAAAATCATAAACAGAGAACACAAATAAGAAAAATACACAGACGGCAGGATGGGAACCTTAGGAAGGTAATAGGAAGTGATTACGATTTATGGGGATTGATAAGGAGTTTTAGGAGGCGGAACCCACAGGAACCGTTACGCTCTCGTATCGACAGTGGAACGTGGTCCTTTGACAGCTGACGGGGAGTTGGAGATCGTGGAATTGGTTGCTGACAAGGACTAAACAAGTTCAAGGGCTGAAAATGGGCAATGGGGGGGGGGGGGTTAAATAGGCATCACCAAGCGAAAATTGTTTTGCAAGCGTTGAGAACACTTGTCATGAAAAGCAGTTGCTGATTCAAGATCAGCATTTGCTTTTCATGAAACACTCGATTCGAGAACACTCGTGACGCTATAAATTTAATCTTGAGTGAACGTAGCGGCTTAGTTTCCTTCTGAGTTAATTTCATCATGGAGTTTCGCTATTGGATCAAAGTGTGTCAAAGTCCTTCTCAACCCTCCTGGTACAATTTTCGTCAGACTGAATATCTCAGCTAGTCTGTTTTGTAATTGTCTGCCTAGCATCCTACCTCCATACGACTCTCTTATCCTGCTTTTATACTCAAGTGAGATTCGTTTCGGACAACTGTTTTCCACGTTTTTGAGGTACTTCTTTTGCAGACTTTGTTCGATCGTGGAGTGCACAAAAAGTATATAGCTGAAACCGATGTCTCAGCGTTGAAATCTATAGCGAGATTTCTTTTGAGGAGAAATGCTGATGTCGAGGCAAGTTTTGCTTCTTAAGCAGAATGGTACTTCTCAATCAACAACAGTCTCTGAAGCGTACATAAAGTGCAGCGCCCAACCTATGTATGTTCAACATAATTACACATGAGATTTTAACGGAAATAGGCGCTTCACAATGCGCTTAAAGTAGTGCCTGAAGGGAAGCGTAATTTTATTTACATTACATTATTTACAGTAATTATAAGACATTTCATCACGATTGTTTGATAAGATTGTGTAGCAAAGCACAAGATATGAGTGTAAATAGTGTGGAATCTGCCAAAGCGTAATCGACACTGAGTGTTTCAGTTGCTAAACAATTTATTGTAAGGCCTTGCGTTCCATGAAGAGTGAAATAAAGCTTTGGTCAAAATTTGTCAGTTACTTAGAATCTGTCAATATCAATATTTTTCAGATTTCTAATACGGATGTTCTTGCTGCCCTAGATGAATTCAGACAACTCTTTAGAACACTCGATTCAAATTTGAAGGTTTGTTGCGCTTGCTTTTTAAGTTTTCCTGCCTGCCAATGCTATCCCACATTACGGTATTACCAGAGTTGAAAATTTCCGGTCGAGCATCCTTCCACTGGGAATTCAAATCTTTCCTTCATAGCGCGCGAACGATGTGGCGAGCGCGACCCGGTAGGATAAGATACCAGACCCGTGTATACAAGCACAACATACACAACACAAATACGCAAACGGGATTCCAATTTACCTCAATCCTCCCTTCCTGTTTTGTTCTAGTTTCATTTACTTGATTTTGAGCAATTCTCCAGAAATTCGATTGCACGATGTCTCTCGGCCCAATTAGTATAGTGGTTGGTAATTCACGTTGTGGCCGTGGCGGCACAGGTTCGATTCCTGTTTTGGGCATATCAATTGTCAATCGAAATTCGACATGTTATAACATTGGTGAAGAATTGAATTCACGCAAAGCCAGCGAGATTTAGCTAGAGCATCTCAGTTAAGCAAATAGGAGACGCCCTTTCAAAAACTTTTACCGAACTGTTGACGGCTAAGTTACCTGAATTACTTTGTGGGGTAGCTGTCATTTTATATTGTTTCATTTCAGCCGCTCTCATGCTTTGAATCACCCAGAGCTATATGCATTGCACTGCAAATTTACTTCGAGTATGGAAGAGGTAAGCTATGTGTGAGTGATCTTTCATCTTTCGATGCTGAACACTCATGGCTAACGATCGTAAACTTGTTTTACATGTTTAGCCAAGAGGTGTTTGGCCAAGTTCACCTCTTCTTATGCACTCAGCTTTGCAGAAGTAGATGTGTAACTTGGAGTAACCAAATTTTTGGTACCATAATTCTATAAAAAAACTGAGAGGGTGTCTTCGTTAGAAATAAAAGGTGCATATTATGATGAAAAGGAATAGTAGGAGTTACATTGTGGAGAACTGTAAATATAGATGGATTTTGAGTAGCTAATGTACTCAATCTTGGTCATCGTGATATCAGGTGTTTGTGCTATGTTGGTAGTCACCATAGAACATGAGTTTCTTTTCTGTGCTTAGCTATTGTCTGTCTGTAGAATGATTTTCCTGTCATAGCAATTTATGGGGTATTTCTCCTTCGGTGAGATTTGGAAAAGTTATAGAAAAATAATGATGATTGTAGGATTCTACAATAACAATAACGCTCATAACTTACTGAAATCACCTAACAAATTGAAAATGAAGTTCATAACCCTTCATCTACGTCTAGTCAAAGAATGTTCAAATTTATAGGCGACAAAGAAGATTAAATGCTATTTCCCGCGGCGATTTCTTTCTAGTATTGTTATCGTCTTGCAATGTTATCAACACATCCTAGAATTAGTATCCTAAAATTAGTAGCTTGGATATCTATCGACTCCGTATTGATCAACCAATTTCAGTCGAAGTTGAACAATGCCACTACATAAGGAAGTTGCAATACATTTCAGGGAGAACTGACCTCCCTATCCTGCTGCAAACTCTGCGCTTATGCACGGTAGCAGTCTGTAACTGCGCGCTGATCATCCCCCCCCCCCTTCCCCGCTCCGGTCCTTTACCCGTGTCCCTCGCCCGAAGTCTTTTTTCGATGTGTCTTATATGTCTTGGGTACTTGCAATGTCGTACATGTCACACGGGTGCTGTGGGGGAGGCGGCAGTTCGGCGCGACCCTCGGCAGTCACTTTGCCATTGGGGCGCATGAGCTTCAATTGCTACCGATACAACGCAATTTCTACTTCGACCAACTAGTCCAAATCGGTCAGCCTCTCCAATTTCGATCAGCTAAGGAACTAATTTGGGTTTCTTCGCACATAGGTGCGAGGTGACCCTGATTAAGAAGTGAAGATTTAGGGGTCATCAAGCTTTTCATTCATCCTCATTAATCTAGTTAGAGGTGAAGGAATCGTAAAAACTATATGGAATAATAGTACGAGAAGAAATGAAATTATTGGTTTATTGGTTTTAGTGGTTGTTTTCGTGCATAGGTGAAGATGTAGTGGTTAAATGTACATCTAACCATTTCTCTAAAAGGTAAGCAAGCATTCATATAACTACTTAAACTCTTTCTTCTATTCATCTAAATTTCTACTTTCTTTCAATTTTCTTAAAACATCACATCAGGCTTAAATGAAACTACATACAGCGTGGTCGTAGAAAATCTTCTAATTTTGCGATTGTAAAGGTGTTTCTTCGAAGCAGTACATTACTTTGGTGAATTTCTCATTCGTTGAACAACCTCAAAAAATTAGATATTTTGACAAGACGGTCGTCATGAGTATTTCTAAATGCAAAACTCGTAGAAATTCCCCGAAACGATTTCTTGTAATGGTTAACCCGTTGGCGACCGCGCCTTTTACATTGTCCTTACATTAACTTTCAATTTCTCTCATAACTGTAATTGAAAGTGGATGATTCCTGAACCACGATGCCTCAAGATTTTCTAGAAGGTTGTGAGCTAAGCTGGTACTTGAAAACTTGAAAAAAAAGAACACTTGATAAATAACATAAATACTACAGGGGCACGATGTGGTGTGGCCCGCCGGCGGGCCACGCGGTCGTCAATGGGTTAAAATCGTGGAGTGGTTTCCGGGACGGAACATACCCATCGAATGATCATAGGTCTCCTTCCCCAATGTTGATTTCATAGCCCTTACTTTATAAATGGAACCAATGTCGTAGCGGATTCTAATAATTGACACCTCTCAGGATTTGGTCAGCCTTTTTCGAGTTGTGTGCTATGAATATAAATGTGTTTGAAATATTGATATGATTTTCAGAATGTACATATATTACTGATATAATTTGCATAAATGGATGAAACTGATAACTCTTGAAACTCTTTCCTTTATAATTCCTTCCTTACTAGTTGATTAATGAGGATGAATGAAAAATTTGATGATCCCTGAGTCTTCACTACCCAATCAGGGTCGCCTCGCACCTATGTGCGAAGAAACTCTGATTAGTTCGCCATGTACGGCTATCTCTAAACCTCGGCATAGTGCAAACGTTGGTTTTCTTCGCTTGAACTCGAACGAGGTTGGTAAGAAAACTCTGTTCCGGCTTACGTTTCGACGTGGATCGCTTTCTTCAGAGCCTGGAAGGATCGAAGAAATTTATGATTACCCGATTACAGGATCAACTACCTTACGGAAGTTCGAGACCTCAAAGGTCATCACGCTATTATAAGTTGGGTCACTTACCGTAGATCAGTCCGGTCCTCGCGATCACTGAAAAGCCAGCAGCGGTCCAGTAAGATCTTCGGACTGTGTGTGATTCAGACTCACTGGTGGAAGGCCAACTTTATGTACTGCCTCAGCTCCGGCGTGATGGTGATACATCCTTCCCTTCTGTTCATTTTTGGTCTGGTGACCTGAATGCTGAATGCCTCGAGGGTTTCGTGCGGGTGTTTGCGATTCTCCTGCCAAGACCTCGAAGTCGGCTCCATAATGCGTTTCCACCCTGTGGGCGCCTAAGGCAGTTGAAATGCGTGACCTGACCTTGTCCTCTAAGTGCTCATTGAAGCGTACGCATAACGGTCTTGATGCCAATATGTATCGCCGATATGTATCTCTCCACAACTGAACATGTGATCTTGTAGACCACCCCTGCGATTGTACAGTCGCCT
>UZAF01017101.1:0-31080 GCA_900617895.1 Haemonchus placei | reverse complement strand
ATTGGGGGAGTGAGAGGGTCCCTTCTACAACCCATGGCGGCAGCTGAGTATTAATAAGGTAAGAACTCAATAACTTTTTTATCGTGAACGGTGCCTTTAATGCACGAGGAAGTGCGACTTGCGAACCATAGAAGGCCATGGATTCTTCTGCCAGCGTCATGAAGTTGAAACCCATGGGCGATATCACAAAGTATCTAGGCAAAGCCATTTAAAATTTTACAACCCTGCAAACGTACGTACGAGGTCTTCTCGCAACGCGTTGGGTCCATCTCGCTATCATCAGGCGACCGCAGAAGATCATTGTAATCGCCTTTGGCGGACTCATCTTCTCGCAGTGGGTAATGGATGTTACATAGCATCAAAAGGTCTGGGGGAAAGCTCTATATTACTTCCCGTTTCCTTCCTATATGGTGCTCACCTGCTTCAAGAAAGAAAGTTCTCCAGCACATACGATGATCCCACTTTTGCGCAGAATAACTCACTGGTACCATATTGAAAAGCATATTGATACAATGAATCATCTAACACCTTTCTCCTTGAAGCCTCTGGAGCCCGTCTGAGCAAATGTTCAGAATTCGTCTTTTGCTCAATGGAGCTCAACCCCTATTCGCCCAGTGAGGGGCGAGAAAAACTTCCGTAGTAGTACTTTTTTAAGAGTACTGAAAATGTTAGGGAGTTCCGTAGATAGCCAAGATAAAGTCCAAGATCTTTTTGGAAGTTTTTAGAACGCATTTCGTAGAAAAACAAAATGAGCGCATGCGTCTAGGATCCAAACCTTCATGTCATACCTGCGAATCAACCTCCCTATCGGCTGTGCCACCTTTGCACATCGACGGCTTTCCTCGATTCCACTATCTGTTCGGTACAGTGTTTCAAACAGGGGTAATTAGTTGGTGGATTTAATCCCAGAATCGTTAAGTAGGTTTGAACCACAGATTTGAGAACAGTGCTCGAAACCGGGGGACGCACGATTCGTGCGATTCTGGGTGCGCGCGGCAAATTGCGCGGCGGAATTCGTGATGATTCGAATGACTCTGACGCCTACTATTGGAGCACAAACTTGAAGTAGAGTAGATTAGTAGAACCAGTTGACCAGACCCAACTTTTCTACTACAAGTTTGTGCCCCAATAATAAGCGTCAGAGTCGTTAGAATCGCACCAAATTTCGCCGCGCAATTTGCCGCGCTCACCCTGAATTGCACGAATCAGCACACCCCTCGAAACCCTTATGAAAAAATTCATCTCATTCCGAATGGCTACTGTGACCATGTAACCTCCTCTTGTTACCATAATATTAGCCGAAATGCGTTGCCTTCTGCTTCCACTCAAACTGTATGCAGGCGTGGACGGTGGCACGCTGCTAGTATACGTCGCGTTGATTCCAGTTACTGGCCGGAAATGCCTTCTCGAGAGTATAAGGTTTTGTGTGGTCTGGCGCATCCTCTTATATCCAACTTTGATTGCACTGAAAATCTACGGGATTTAGGTCAGGACTATTTAGTCACTATTTATTTTTTATTTAATATTTACTATCCTACCTATTTACTACTTACTGCCTATTTACTTAGGCAAGTACTATGTCTTGATGGCATATCCGGTTGGAATTGCCCAAATGTCCTATTGGACATGGCAGAACCGAATAGGCCTTCCATACTTTTACTCATTAGAACGAAGATTAGCGGTGTTTTCGTCATGGCGGTGATGGCAGCAAAAACTTCTCAATAAAGTCGGTGAGCTTTGCGCTGTATCACTTCCTTCTGTTTTGACTTCAGCATGAATCCTGTCAATTTCCTGATTGAGCATTCGTCCTTTGTGAATATGCTTCTGCCTGCGAACAAGATTTCTCTGTGAAAAACTCCGGAAACGAAGTAACAGCTGTTGTGAGCCGCCTTTTCTCTCTCTCCTGCTTACTCACACAGAAAATGGCTTTTCGAGCGTTTATCGAGGTTTCTTTGTGCGGTTAATCTTTTGCGGTCCCGCGAAATGATCTTCATGAGGTATTCAGTTCGAGCAAGAGTTAGCTCCATTGCAATGCAGTCCTTCGCATTGTCTTCCTTATCTTCCTCTTGAATACAACCGTAGACCTGCTGATTCGTAGCTCTTGAGGGCTTTTGCTGGTCGATTATACCACCTGTCTCGCTACATTGAGTCCCGTGCCAAAAGTACTTGAACATGCAATGAGATGACTAACGCATGCTATAGTGAGACTTCCATTGTCAAATGTTTAGTATCATTAGAAAGAAATTGAGTTATTTTTATTACGAGAAACAAGCAGAAAACTGATTATATTTGTACAAAGTGAAAAAGTTCCTGATGACATGTTAGAGGGTTGAAGGGACAATGCGCATCTATTATACTTGCCGCTACGTCTATTCGGACTCCATCAGATTCACTAAAATAAATGTAAACAAATGTAATAAATAAATGTTATGTAGTCGGCCCAAAATCTCATCGAAAAGTTTCATGTCTCGAATGATGCTGGCGTCGAGTTGACAATTGCGGCCCAGTGCTCTTGAACTTCTTTTGCAAACTTCTGGTTGATATTGACCTGTATAAATGTCTTGCCTTCACAGGAATCTGGATTAGATTGAACCAAAGATTGTAAATTATTAATAACTTGACATTCAGTGAGGGATTAGACCTGTTAGTGCTTGCCTGAGAGCCTTTTCTCTATTTCTGTGAAAACCTTACTGGTCACTCAGTTAGTCGATCGCTCGTTTTCAATGGAGTAGTCCTGGCTCGCTCCCATTCCGTTACGAAATAGGAAGACCCAGTTGTTCAGCCACTCCTCTTCAGAACAAGATACATTTCTAATCGCGAAAGAGCCAAAGAAAAGTTCTCAATAATGTGAGCACTGCAAATTTGACAAAATGCTCTGGAGATAGGGTGTCGCGCATTATCGCGACCCCGCGAACCCTTTGTTGTAAACATTTCTTTGTGTCCGACCACCCAGATGTGGGGTGGTNGGGGGGGGGGGGGGAAGCAAACGCAATTGGTAATGATTATGTTAAGCCTGCGCCTAGGTTGTTGGCAGTAATCTTCCATTGTAAGCTTCTACTCACTTCTACAGTGACTTTTCTGTAACTGAAGAGTCGCACAAGTCGAGCTCTTGGGTGAATACATCAACTTTCCAGAATATAAACTATTAGCCCAGTAACGGTGGTGGACATGCTCTGTCGCAGCTTATGTAGGACGGCATAACGACATCTTTCCTTCTATCTCCCCTATCAGCGGTTACCAGTTTTTGCCACTACCGTCAACACATTTGCTTTCACTGTCAGCAAGGAAGGCGTAACCAGCCCGACTCTCCTATGACCCCTAAACAGCCCTACCTGCTTTCATTTTCTGTCACCACTCATTAGGCTGTACACCTCACCGCCTACGATTTCCTCAAAAGTGGAACGCTCCAGGTCGCGAGGAACAGGAGGGAACAAGCGACACACCGACACACCAAACACGTAGCGCATTATATTTAGTAGGATATACGCCGTTATGAAATTCACTGCCGTGCATAGATAGAAATCCTTCTGAGCTATGTGTATCTACTTATTTATTACTTACGATGTATGTAGCTGGGTGTCATGGTGTGTGTGTCCGTGTGTGTGTTTGACCGAAAACTCAAAACTTCTGTTCTGTTCGGTCTAGAAGATCCAGGTTTGCAGAGGATTCTGGCGACAGGATAAACACCGATAATAACCGACAAGAAGTGATGAGTAAGGCTGATAAGGAGGCTTAGATGGCAACAATCACTAGACAGGCTGTTTCTTTCGCATTAACACTGGATCCTCGACGACTTGATCGATCATGTTGTTTATGGTCGTATCATAGACTACGGATGATCCTACTTTATATGACTCACTAAGTGAGTCTGTTGGTGTGTCGGTGTGTGCGTTTGACCGGAAATTCATAACTCCTGTTCCCGTGGACCTAGAATGCTCAAATTTGGTAGCAGTACAGGGGGCAACATGAAAACATTTATGACATTTATGACCGGACCCCGCCCACAGGGCGGGGCGTGCGCGTACAGAAATTTTAGGTCGCGAATTCGTAACTCCTGTTTCAGTGGACCCAAACCTTTCAAAATTGGTAGGAGTACAGGGGGCGGCATGGAACACTTATGGCGAGTAACAAGATCGAACACCGCCCACAGGGGGCGGGGCGTACGCGATAGAGATTTTAGGTTGCAAACTCATAGCTCTTGTTTAGGTGGTCCTATCGTGTTGAAATTTGGTAGGAGTACAGGAAGCAGTGTGGGAATACTGATGGCGATAACAATCAAAAGGAGTTGATAAAGAGCCCTGAAAGGCGAGAGCCACAGGAACCGTAGCTTTGGCACTTCGGAAACCTGTTAGAGACTGATAGAAACTGATGGGAGGCAAGAGCCAATAAGTCTACAACGTCTTTCATACTAACAACTGAGCATTCCAGTAGGATGTGAAGGGAACGAAGTTAATTAGTGATTAGGACAGATAATAGCAAGCGAGAAAGCGTTGCAACCCCTTCGTGTCAACAGTGGAACCTTTTCAAAGACGGAAATGTAGGCTGTTACGTTGTCGTGGATACTCTGTGAGAGGAACTGATAACAACTGATAAGAATTGATAAGGGGCCTTAAAGAGCAAAAGGGTATTCATGATCAAACACTGACTCTTTAATGCTGTAAATACTGTAATAGCGAACGATCAAGGACATTTCTCCATAACGAAATGAGAATTTTGTTCATTTCCTGCCATTAAACTAAGACCGTTACGCAGTAAGCTTTTTAACACGATGAAGTAGCACGACTCCTTTTCGTTTTGTGAAATATCGTTTTTGACTAAACTCATCTGACCGCTAATGATTTGGGATTCCCAAAGAATGTAAAATCCGTGGAATAAATGTTCCATTGATGACGACATCTGTGATAGGCGTTATTATCCAGTTCAGGGTACCATTCAAGANACAGAAAATCGCTCCGAATTCGGAGCTATTACTGAGGGTGTAGAGCTTTCAAAGAAAAAGGAGAATCCGAAGTGTTATTTACGCATAGCAAATTTCACATAGGTAGGAAAAGCGCCCGGCAAAGCCGAGCGGTACCATACGAAGGAAGGAAGCCTGGCGATAGCTGGGCGGCTCTACTGGCAAATAGTGATAGGAACTATTAGGTTGAGTAAAAAGTTTTGATCGGCTTTTCGATCTTCACTTTAAAAAGTCTTATTTCCATTGAAAGAGGATCTCAATTAGTAATATAGTCTCCATCGTTGTCCTAAACATACGTCTAACGAACCGGCAGTTTCTTGACTCCTGAAGCCTAGAAGGGTGGCGGCCACGATTCGAAAAAGCTGGAGATCCCATCTTTGAGCTCCGGGCAGTCATCAAAATTTCAGTTGCGGGGGTGATGTTTCAGAGCAAGAAACAAATGGTAGTCAGACGGAGCGAGACCTCGCGAATAAGTAGAATGGGTTAGCACTGCCCATCTAAGTTCGGCAATTTACTGACTAAATAATTTCGCAACATGCGGTTGAGCGCTGTCGTGAAAAAGGCAAACATTTTCACGCTGCGGACGCTTCCTTCGAACAACGTCGACCAAACTCTGTAGCTGAAAAGCGTAAATCTCGGCGGTAAGAAGGAGCCCTCAGTAAGTTATCCAATGTAGAGCATTCCCTGAGAACGTCCACCGACGACACAGTAAAACCTTCCTCGGACATAGTCTACCTCTCTTTTAGTCTTGGAGGTGCTTCGTGATGAGGCACCCGTGGGCTGAGATACGATGACTCTTCTGGATGCACCATAGATATTTGCGACAGCCGTCGGTGGATTATGCCCTTACAGTAATTCATGGTAGACAATAGCTCTCAGACAGCTTCGGACGCCAGTTTAAGGTTGAAGTCATTTTTGCGAAGCACTTCCAAGGGGATGCTTATATTTCCTTTTAAAAATACAGGTTAGGGATCGGTCTACCATAATCCGTTACAAAGTCCTTCCGAGCGGTCCTACGAAAAAGGGACGAACGCCGATCAAAACTTTTTACTCAACCTAATATTAATCGTTTGTGTAGTATATAATGACCTTTCGATTTTCACCCTCAATTGGGGTTAGATGAAACACATGCTGCAGAAAAACTCTTGAATTGTAATATGTTAGTTTCACAGCAGTGCGTCCTCCACCCATGCCATTCCTGATGCAAATAGGATGAGAGTGCCCAGCACAGCGTCAGGCGTGAACGAGTCCCAAAAGGATTTCACCTGGATTTCTTGCTTTCCTTAGAAAAGTTAGAACATTTTGTGATGAATTTTCGTTATGATTGAAGGTTGAAACTGGTTGAAGTGTAGTGGAAGATCTAACTTCGAAAAGCTCTCGCGTCAGTTTCTTTTTACCAATTCTTTTTTTTTTCTTTCGTCAACTCCACTCTCAAGAAACAGGAGTGGCAGGTCCGTGCGTAGGAAGAATCGCAGGAGCGTTTTCTTTTTGAAACAGATGTTGATAAGGCTGTTCTAACATGAATATTGGAAATAAAAATGTGAAGGATTGGGGCTTTGCTTTGTTGTTTGTTTTTGTTAAATCGCTCACATTAGATGACAGTAATGCCCCATTAGCTTTGTTTCAGCTTCGAAAAATTCGGGTCAATGGCTCGACGATTGTGACCATCTCTTCAAATACATTGAACATTGTCAATCATCAGATGACAGAAACGCTATAGTGCGTGCCTATATCGACGTCCTTGAATATAATTGGGTATGTTCCACACTCATTCTAGCTAGATACAGCGCGCTCATGTTTGTTTGTTTGTTTGTTTGTTTGTTTGTTTGTTTGTCTATTGTTTGTCCTTCACGAAATTCGATATTACCTGAAGGTGCACCTGGAGAGGTTGGGTCAGTCTAGAGGCAAAAAAATAGAAAATCCTTTTCAGGCAATCTGCTTGAAAAAGTCCTAGAACGCGAAAAAAAGAGAAAAGAGACCATAGAAGGGATATGGTCGGATCCTCGAAACAGGGGAACCTTGGACTGTGGACGACGCTAAGATCAAAACCTCGTAACCCTGTTCAGATACGCTCTAGGACGCGGGGTAAAAGTGTTGGGTAGTAGAAGAATGTGTTCAAATCCCTGAAGGAGGCGAAACCTACGCTGAGCTGGCGAGCTAGAGTCGAAAGTTCAAAACTCTCTCAAAAGCGTTTTAAAATGCTGGAAAAAATGGCTCAAGGGTATAGAGGGGTTTGGTCCAATCCTTGATGTGGGCGGAGTTTGCAGTGTTCTGTGTGGACTCAAAAATTCATGTCTGTACCAGAAACGTTCTAGGATTTTTCAGAAAGGCGGGTAAAAATTTTAAAGGTATTTGGTCCAACCCCAGAGTGGATAGGGCTTACACTGGGGAGGCCAAGATGAAAAATTTACCACTCTGTAAAAGACGTCCTAAACGGTCCATCATTGTTATATATATGAAGTCATTTTCATTAGTATAATCAACCACCTGTATAATCAACATCATTTACAGCATAAAATGAAAAAAAATTGTTTTTGCCTTAATATCTGTCCCGGAATTCGGTATTAGGTATTAACTGAAGAAACCGGGTCTACTTCGGGATGGGTGCGACTTCGACCAGAATCAACAGAGAACATTCGAGATCTCGCAGGGGAGGTCGGGAAAGGAGGGAGAGGGGGGAATTTGCGGTGCAGTGAGAAAAGTTCCTAACTAGATAACTTAGTTTTCAAAAGTGCAGAGGCAAAATGGTTAGAGCTTAGAAATAGGTCAGCGATTCAGACGAAGTGGACCCATCCGCGGTAAGCTGAGCGTTTTCGGAGTTTTTGCATAAGCTCATAGCCACCCACCACAGCCAGTACCTCGAAGGGTAGAGCTCAGATCAAAAATTTTTGTCACCGTCATGCATTCTTTGTCTTGACGCACTTAGGATGTCCGAAAATTTTTGAGAAAGATCTGTCGGTTTAGGACACAAAATAACTATTGGGTTGATGCGTAATTACTGCCGGGTTTTTTTCGGCATATTTTATTTAGAGAAACGATAAAAACATGAACAGAAAAATGTTCAAATTATTGTTCCCGAACATATCCATTATCTCAGTCGAGAACTGCTTCCCATTTGCTAGGCAGCTGCATTTTACAGGCGCAGAGGTTTCGATTTTGGAGGCGATCCACACCTTAACATCGGTCATCACGTCATCCATTTCAACATAAGTTCCCTTCGCTACTCAATTATTCAACGGACGTTTGACCTGATAATCCATAGGAGTTCCTGTTGGTGAATGGGGTGGATGTAGGAGCAGATCATATTCTTTGAGTGGCTTTGGCTGCCTGTTCGATCGCCGATGAGTTGGTTGAGATCGCTTAGTGACTGTGCCACCTTCCAATCTTGCTCTAAGTAAGAGAGCATATGTGGCGGATATGAATATAACTTTTTAGACATATTCCTGGTAAGGAAAACGAGAAGTCCATTTCTATAAAAATCCCGAATTCGATATTGAACTTGTGTCAAGAGAAAAGATGCCGCGATAAAATCCGCAATAATTATGCATCAACCTATTACAACAGTGAAGTTAGATCCGTGATCAAGATAGACCATTCGTAGCCAGAGAGTCCCTCCATTAACCGGACGGATAGGGTACTGATGTCATTCCTCCAAAAAGATAAAAAGGAGACAGGCGGTACGCAATTCATTCGTCTACTGCCTACCTTGACCTCGTGACGAATATTGAATGTTTTTCATTTAGGACAGGCCTGTGGGCTTCTGAAAGTGTAGCAGTCATCTGAATTAGGTCAGATGAATATGATGGGGAGTAGACTAGTCAGGCCCTTCCAGCTCCTGCATCGTCGTCTTCGCGTGGAGTGAGCATTATTGATCGCAATCAAGTTTCCTTGTAATCGGTGTGAAATGGGGGGGGGGAGGTCGAAACACCGTCCCTCTCAGTTGTCAACAGAGGACTCCTGCGCTTACCGCAATATACTCTGGTAGGATTTCATAGAAATACCAGGTTGAGCAGAGGAAGGATGAGCTCATGTTCTTCTTAGCATGGCGCTTCGCTCTGTTGCGAGCTATGGCCTTACGTTCTTTGGTAGGTATCGATTTCCTGTGTGGATTTTCATATGACATCTACTTTCTATCCTGAACAATAATGATGTCGATGATGTCGTCGTCCGGTCACAGTTGAGGAGCATCTGACACACACTGACGCTTCTGCTCAGTCAGGGAGTGTGTGATATTTGCAAAGAGTCCTGCTTCGAAATGGACTTTTGCGTAGAACGTATGGATGACGGATTTGGTAGTGGAGGTCGTCTTTTCCATTTCTTGACGCTTCAATGAGGATTGCTTTGACGGCAGGACAGAACAGTGTCGGTATCTGAGGACAATGGACGTTCGCTTCGACGAAATCCGTCTAGGCAAATCTCTTCTCAGAGGAAGCGATCGTGACATTCATGGTAGGTGACAAGAGAGGGTCACTGCTGCCAACCAGCCACCATGTCTCATTCCAAGCCTGAGTGTAAAAGCGATCAGTTCCGTAATATTGAAGCAGAAGGCTCTGGAATTCTTATCGATGGCACATTGTTCGGTCGATGATTACTTACTTCGAACGACGACGTCAAATGTCGATATACCGTAGTATTGACCTATTAACAAACCCTTTTCTTGCTATCAGATTTATAGTCCTGCTCATGCGGGTTCGAGAGCAAAAAGCTTTCACAGTTGAGACGCACAATTTTCTCATAATTTTCGTGACACCCTAATTGTTTATATATTTATCTATTATTTCATTCATTTATCAAGGTTTCTGATCGTTTGTTCTCTTTGTCGATGCTGGTTAAAGACCATGTTCGAATCCTGATTTTACAGCACAGCTTCCATTCATATAAAACCAAATTGTTCGAAATCATGGAAAAAGGACTAAGAATTTGCCCTTATGACAGTTCAATTATTCGGAGGTGAGTCGATTATTATCGAGCGCTAGGGTTTTTTCTTTTTCGAATTGGTTCGAGTGGTCGCCGTTGCAAAGAAGTCTTTCGCAGAACCGACCATAGTTGTGCAATTGTGCATCTGATCATCTAGTTACTATCTGCTCTGGAATCGCTTTGAACTATGCCAGTCTAACCACTCTGGTGATGTCTCCTTCAGCAGGACGAAAAACGGTTTCAAAGACGGTTAGGCAATGATCAATTCGTGCAGACAATCGCATCCAAAATAAGCTGTTACTGAGGTTTCACAAATTAGACTGTTGAATATCTTGACTTAGCAATATCAGGCATATGATAGTTAACTTTATGAAATGGGATAATCAACTGTGCCTAAGATAGGATTAGGAAATGAGAACGCTAAAATCAACAAATGCATGACATGAGAAGTCCTGGAACGGCGATTCTATTGGCTGAAAGAGCTCCAGAGAAGGGATCGTGGACAAACAGACTACAATTTTTCAGGTTCATCGATATATCATCCTCGGGCGAGCTACAGATGTGGAAAGTTCGCCGGTTTCTGTCAAACGCCCAGTCCAAGAGCAGTGAGTTCATCTATTTTCTTCCATTTTTTGTGCTTTCCGTCATGACTGATGTTTTAGATCCAACATTGGATATGTATCACTCACTTTCTTATCTTTACATGGAAAAGCGTAAGGCGGAGAGGTTGCTGGTAATTTTCCATTTATCTTATCCTGCTTTCCAATGATGTTTTCTTACCATTAAGACGAGCGCGTCCCCTACGGACGGGCGCCATTCCGTGCACTGGACGTGGCAGCCCATATGGCTTGCCACAGTCAGAAAGGCATAGGCAGGAAATGGTTATGAAGGGAGGATTTCATCACGGGCTTACCCATATATTATTCGACAGCAGTTCACGGGGATTCAACCATGTGCAACTCAGCTGCAAAAAAGCCAAGAAAAGGGAGAAAACATAATTTTATGATTTAAGCCTGACGAAGTTCGAAGTTTGGCGCCATGCCAAGAGAGAAATTTCGATCTATGATAAGGTGTACCACAGCAGTCTCGCAGAGAACAAAGAGTTGTGTATGACAATACAGTAACTCAACGCCATCTCCTCAGATCTTGGAGGAAAATCCCTTCAAAGTTTGGAAAATGTTTAAAAAAATCGACTTAATTATTTTGCCGTAAAACTGTCATATTCTCGATGGAACCTGTGAGGAGGAATGCTGAGTGCAGAGACTGTACATGCAGTCATCTACAGCGTCCAAATTAAAAATGAACGATGGAGACTGAATAAAATCGATGAATAATCTTCTCATTGTGCTGGGTAAAGTCGAGTTTACGTGGCGCAACCCGAAGCAAATTCTCAATACTTCGTCCTGAGGAACCACTGCAAGCACTAAAGCGTGCACCACGTGTACATGCAATTAATTCAAATGGAACTCAAGTGCACGGCGCAACCCAAAACGAAGAACTTTCAACCTGTAGGGTATCAGCTTATAGAGCTCCACGAGCTGAGTTCAACGGTGTTTTAGCTCTTAGAGTACTCCATCGTAACTGATTCATGAAGAAAAGACGAAAAAAACTCCGGTTGTTAATTGTTTAGATAAAGTTGTTACCTTCTAACGTTTTCCCTGCCGACGGGGATTGGGTGTATGCCATCCCTTGACTATTTCATTGTTTCGAGAATATTCCCAAAGATTACGATATAACGAAATCACAGGCAATTTTGTTCTGGCAACCCATATGGGCTGTCACCGTCCAAATAGCACTTGCTATTTGCAGCCCATATAGGCTGCTGTCGGCGTGAATGTGTTAAAAAGAAGTCACCATGAACATGTTTGCCATAACCCGTCTCAAACACAATGTCTTTGATAGCCCCTTTCTCAAACATCACCGAGTCTGTTGCGATGCATATAGGCGGTAGCTTACTACTTGTCAACCCGACTTCATTTTTCGATTTTTCGAAAAATATACAAAAGTGGCTTTTTTTAAAGGTGGGTTTTCCTGTTTTCGAATCCAAAACTGCTTGGTGAATTATGTCTTGAAAGTGGATCACTTCCTTTTGTAATGGGACGAACTGATGGGTCTCGTTCTCCGACCGTAAAACAGATTTCCGCCATTGTCACAAGCGTTATGCGTGGATTGAAGCTCAACTTCCAAAGCAGTTCGTGTGTCGAGATCCATGATTACAACGATTATTGGTAGAATAAAGTTTCGCTGAAGCCCATTCAAACGAGTCAGCTTGGGAATACTACGAATTACCACTCCTGAGGACAACAGGGAGATCATTCGTGGGTTCTGTGGATATCCCAGGCACCATTCCGGTACAATGGCCAAAATATCGACGAAGCTGACGCCGCTACCATATCTAGGTACTTTGAATAGACCCCTGTGAAGTGCTGGATTATATGAAAGAAGACCCGTGAAAAAGCCGTTAATGTATTCGGAAAACAGACGAGCTCGACTTCACTGGGCGCGCACGCACCTCCACTGAGCTCTCGACCAATGGCGCGAAGTCAGTTGGAGCGGCGAGTCAAGGTTTTTTTTGTCTGGTACACATGGAATTTGTTCGTAAGAGGACCACACAAGAACAATACAAGGTTCGACTCGAAGAACTAAATGCCGTTATCAAGTATGGTGGCGGTTTAGTATTAGTTGGGGGATGTTTTTCGAGCATGAACTACCTGATGTACGTAGAACCCTTGAAAAAATGTATGCCCTTCGTGTTCAAAGGAGACGATTCATCTTCCACCGATGATAACGACCGCAAAAAAAAAATCTGGAAGTATGCGCGAGTGGGTGAATCATCGGAAAATTTGATGCTCTGACTGGCGCAACCAGCCCGTGACTTGAACTCATTGAACCCTTGATTCAATCAATGTATCAATCAAACACTGATCAATTTTCTCCCATTCTTATTCCAATTGAGCAAACCTCTGGGCAGTACTTGTGGCTTTCCTTTCATTGAGTTCCTGCCACAAGGGTTCAATGAGTTCAAGTCAGGGGCTGGCTGCGCCAGTCAGAGCATCACATTTTAGTAGAAAAGTTCAAATGCTTCGTGTGGTCCAAGCAGAGTCTGCTGCATAGACAAATGGTTGACTGATTGTCCTGGACATGTCATCGAAGGGATATGCCCAGAAGTTTTCGTCACGCCGTTATGAGGGTAGCCAGAATAAGATAGTGAACAGGAGAGACGAAAGGACAGTTGTATCCATGGCAGACGGTCGTGGAGTGTGTGCCCTGCGTAGAACACAGTCGAGGTTCTCCTGTTTCGGAGCCCCAACGGTAGATAGCAAGAAGATGGCTCGAATAAAACCTTAACAAGAACATGCTTCCGTCGAATTCTCAAGTTTGAGCGGGGAAGTTAGCCGACTCCCATGTCAAAGGTAGACAATGCAGTTTGCGATGGTCTGGTCCAGGTATAAAGAAACCTTTCGCTTCAAGCTAGAAGCCTTTGCCTGTCGAAGTCGCAGGAGTATTAACGGAACTGCGTGATGTGCGGATGAGCTGTTTCCTTTCACAGCTTGTTCGCCCTGTGACAACTACTGTCAACCATCGTCAATCTCTGTCATTGGAAAACCTTCTCAGCTGGTTCCCGCCTTCTGATCTATTCACCCTTCACTCTGCGTATCCATTTTTCTTCATCTTAGCCATTCACCGGGTTCATTCTAGCAGCTCCTATCTTACGCTTCCCCTTTTAAAGTAGTCGTCAATGAAGTGGTCTCATTCAGGAAGCGGGTGTTCCACTGCACACAAATGTGGTTGCTGAAATTACACGCAGAGAGGCTTCGCGAAGAAAGGATCCCGCCTTATGGCGCTTAGCAATGGCATATTCCAAGACGAAGCAGTTTTTCGAAGAGGTATTACATTTAGTATTATATTTATTTTTTTCATACCTGCAACAGGAACCACTTGTTGTTTTCGTACATAGTGTTGAAATCGCTCGTGGGTGCAACAGTCCCGTTTCAACTTCCCGATATGGGGTATTCAGCTTTTTTGTTAGCAACATTCTAGACTCACGTGATGGCATCATCTCAGTGTGGTTGGTCACGACATCTTCACATAGATTACACTGCGGGAAGCATGACTCGTAAAGCTTGTGAAGAGATGATGTACGTTGAACTCTTATTAGAAATACCTTGAAATATGCTTTCAGACCTGATTGGCTTTTTCAGACGTCTTATGGAGGAACGGGGTGCCCACGTATTTAATAATCTCGAATATGTTGATCTCCTGAAGGCGCCCTAAACAGTTCATTGATGGATAAGTTGAGTTTCTGCGAATCCTGCTCGATCAATTACAAAACGACCGCTCGAGTTTTCGGTAGCTCTGAAGTTATTCGATACTTGTACTTTTCTCCTAATTTGATTTTTATGGCTGATTCGAAACACTAGGCAGGATTTGTCGTTGTAATAATATATCAACAAAATTAAGTCGGCGATAACTTGTACTGTAACTCTTAGAAATTCTGATACATGCACCAACCCGACTCTTTCATTCTTAGACTAAAAGAAATGATAGAGATACATTACATGGATATGATAGAATCAATATTATCTCTATTATAGTTAGATGTATCTATAATAACAAATTCAACGGATACAAGATCAGTCTCACTAACAATTACAATAATGTTTCTAATGTAGTTGGGGTCATCCTTAATAGCGCTAATTAGTACTTCTTATTGCCTGTTTTACCTNCCTTAGTTACTTTATTTTAACTATTATTTTTTTATCAATGCACCTCATTACATTTAAATAACGTTCGATTTAGTCACTCATATTTGATATTGTTGGTTACAGATGGTCTTACGCATGGTATACGCTTCTGGTACGTTTTTTTGACTGCGTATGTGACTATCATGTAGTTTTCATTTTCATGGTTTCAACTGAAGTGCCTAAATTTAGTTGTTGGATTGTTCCTTTGCGATGTATCATACTCTAACTTTTCGTTTTTATATTTTTTATAACAGTACCCCCTTTTTCCTCTCTTAACATTCCTGGCGTCTTTCATTCCTGAACTTTCATCTCGCCTTTCTCCCACACTCTTTCTATTTTAACTTCATTTATTATAGTCTCCATTCTGGTCAATTCCTCTTTTTTGGAAATGACTAGAATAAATAATAAAGACTCGGAGTGAAGGTGGTGTAGTGGCAAGTGGCGCATTAGCTCACACGCATGGTCAGGGTTGAATCCCGTATCGGTATCCGCCTAGGCTAACCAAGCATTCCATCCCTATGGAGTCGGTGAATTGGTACCAGACTTGGGAGGGTAAAAGCACTGACTTGTACAATACCCACCCTAAATGTTCAAAAAAAAANAAAAAAAAACACGAAAAAACGCGTTTTCGCGTTTTTTACGTTATTCTCTGTAACTGGGTTAATTTAAAGTTTCTTAATATAGTGTGTTATATGGTTTAACTCAACCCCTCGAGCTCTATAACATGGTTTGTCTAAAATTTTGGTAAGCTCAATTTTAAAGTCCCTCATCCATCAAAGTTCCTGAGGGTACGTTATTAGCAGTGACGCCTGCTAAAATTACAACCAGAGGACATTTTCTTCTATCAAAAGTAGTCTGTGGAACGTGGAGTAGCTAATATTTTCCGGTAATAGGTGAAAATAAGACCATGGCATTTCTCAGTTCGTTCTGATCACTTCGATACCAGTTTTCTCCAAAATGGCTGAACCTCTGCCATTTGAATTTGGCCCATGGCAGAGGTTTTTCAAAATGAAGAATGGCCAAAATGAGGCGATTTCTATTTTCAGAAGTTGTTGTGCCTATTCTTCACAAGAATTACTTCCCCGTAACTTGGAAATTAGTACTTTGAGTCATAAAAAAGAAAGAAAGAAAAAAATAAAAATAATCGTTTAAAATCCGGTACGTGCCGTGTTTTACAGAGAGCATAGGTTTTCTTGCATTTCTAAGTGAAATTTCCCATGATCAGGGAGGAGCTATGCATTGTTTCGGAAGTATACATACTAAACTCTTTGTGAACGATCACTGACTGTGAAAAATCGTAGCTTATTTGGACCCTCGGATTATATATAAGCTCCAGATATCGCCTAAAGCACAGTATACAAAATTTTGATTTTTGCGTTCAATGTTAACATCCGAAAACCTATATAGTTTGAATCCCAACAGAAATCACTTCGAGTTTGTAGCTTTAGCACCGCTTTTCTACCCTTCCATTCTATCGGCAACCCTACTAATTTTATTATTAATTTATTCACCTTTCTATTGATTTGCTTGTTGCTCACTAACCCCCACTCACTGATAACTAGCCTCGGAGGTTAGAGAGCAATGAAGTGATTCGTGACAGTGACAGAGGCGGAACCAATCACTTTCACGTTTTGAAAATAATCAATTTGTTAACACTGATCTTTGTTTTTGTTTGATGAAGAGGCCACGCCGTAAAACTGACTTTGCTGCTGAAGTACAAGCTTGAGCCTTTGGCCTCTAGAGAAGGCGAAATTAGTTCAAAAATAATATGCCTATTGAGATTAACTTGCCCATAAAGTATATTTCGAATCATAAAAAGATGTGCTCTCCTCTGAGGCTGAGGGATCCAAGCTTCAGTATCTTATTCCTAATAACACCACAGGGATGCTAGTATATGTGAAACCGAGGCAACGAATCGGGATTTTTCCGGTGAAACTATGCTGGGCTCTTTCTACTGTTTACCGGGGCTTTTCTGTGCTGGTAAAGCACATGTATCACATTCTGACTTAGGTCTCAAAAATGACGTATAGGCTTCAATCGGAGAGGTAGATCAATAGAAAAATACTTGAACAATTGAGAAGAATTGACCTCGGCATCAAAAGATAGAGTCGCGGGGCGTTTATCAATCCTGTCTGAGGGATGCGTCCACGCATTCGACTTCCATTCAAAATCGTAGTGGCTTATTGAATGCGTATGTTACGTATACAATGGCTTGCGGTGCCCAGCCGATGTCCACTATTATTTGTACACTATCTAGTCTAGACGAGTCTGGTGCCAATTAGCTGACCGAAGGGATGGAAGGTTCAGTCGGCCTGGGCGGATATTTATCCGGGATTCGAGCCTGTGACCATGTGGTGTGATATCGCCCCACCTTCCTTTACACCACCTCCGCCCTCGGCACTGAATTGGCTGCACTCGTCGAAAGAAAGATCCTTATCATTTAGATTAGATTTAGTAAACCTGAGTCGTGAGCGCTTTGTGCTACGACCGAGACGAATGATTTATGATCGAAGCCGAAAGAGGAAGTCCTTCACAAGAAGGCCAATGAAGCATTGCATCAGTAGTTGCGTGCAAGGAATCGGGCATGTTAAATACATTCATATCGTCTGCACAAATTTGACATCTGATTCTGTCACCAACAACAACTCCAGGCAAATCTCATTTATTAATAATGAGCAATAGAGGAGATAGCCCTTCCCCTTGAGGGACTCTAGACGTCTTTTTCTAGTACTAGACGTCCCAACATCAACAATAACCTGGAACGCGGCTTGAGATAGATTGGCTTTAATTCATTCGGTTATTTTGAAAGCAATTTCAACATGCTCTAATTTGGAGAGCAGCAGATCATGGAGAGCTTGTCAAAAGAATTTGGAAATTAATATAAACAACATCAGTGATGTGTTGATCACCCATAGTTGTGTTAATCATCCAATCACTGTGTGATTCGAACATTTGAGTTCCTGTGGATCTACCCCTTTTCTAAACTCACGTTGGAAATTCGGCAAAACAGAACGTTTTCTCAGATGTAATTGAATTCCCTTTTTAACAGTTTTCTCTATAACTCTTCATTAAAGAGATTTGATACTAATTGACGTGTAGTTACAAGAATCGTAAGAAGAAGACTTTTATTTGAACGGGTTAACAAATGCATGCCTCAATCTTTTATGAATATGAAATTAAAGAGTTTATTAAAAGAAGAAAACCACGTAGAGCACAACCTGTTGAACTCGAAGGGGATACCATTTTTGGAAAACTCATACTTATACGAGATGGTAAATCACCATCCTCTCAATTCTGATATACGGCTTCAAATACGTCCGCAAGAAAATCAGCTCTAGCAAAGTCTGTTGTGAGAATGATCCCATCACTGCTTCTTATTAATCCTATATCTTCTTTTCGCCTAATTCTGTTGTTGACAAATTTGTGAAAGCCTGGCTTATTTTTCAGAGCTGAATTTTTTCTCGATTGAACAGAGATGGATACTTGTAGGTACAAACAAATTTTTTAGGGCAGTCGTTTGTGAGCCACAGAACAAAATGGTGATGACCAGTGGTGCTAAGTCGGAATATTCCTCCGCGAGGAATAGCTTTGGGACTTTCCAAATGATCATGTAAATGACGTTGTGTTCAAAAATTAAGTAACTTGTGTCAGATGTTCTTTCATTCCATCTCTTCCGACCTAATCCGCTCAAAATGTGAAGTATGATTTGACCAGGGCTTTTTATTTTCTTCCTTGTACAACAGATTATCCGGAACATTCACTCTATCTCAGTGCTCGGTGCCACATATTCTCTGGTAACGTACGCTTTAAGGCATTCAACTATACACTATTATCTCTCAGAGCCTATAGTTTTAAATAATACTTATGCTGTATTCATAGATTTCTCATTTTTTCCTCAAGAGATGATGCTGCAGGGTTTTTGTCACGCACCATTTATTCATTGTTTTGTGTCCTTACATTTTGTAACTTTAATGCCTTTGTATCGTTTTATTGAATGCACGGAAATTGCCGAACTCTCATTAAACATGCACAAAGTAGCCACTTTCTAGTTTGAATGATTTGTCGACGCAATAGCTTATCAATCGCAGTTCTATTATTTTCTTTATCAAACAAATTTTCCAGATGGCATCAGGATTCGATGCCGCTTTGAATATAGGTGGAGTGTCGCAGGAGTCTCAAAATGGTTTCAGTCTTCGCATGTTCAAGTAAGGAAGTTGTATGTGTACCATTCGATGAAGTTACTAGTTCTTCTATTTTAACAGCAAACCTTCAATAGTACTCGCTCATGTGGCTTTCAAAGGAGCAGCGTTAGTTTACTACTTTCTCGCAAACTTGCTGTCTTCGTCATTCATCGTTCAATTTCTTATAATTGTAGGTTGACGCATTGTGCGTTGTATTTCGCTCATTTTCCTGAATGTAGAGCTTAATTTCAGCTGACGTTATTGTCCATGGACTTTTGGACAGTGAAGAACATCACTGGAAGATTGCTGGTTGGTTTGAGGTGGTGGAACTTTGTAGACGACAACGGTAAAAATCACTGGAAATTCGAGAGCGCTAAGGTAAGGTTGATATAATTCCCTATAAAAAGCACATTTGATAGTTTCTGTTGCTCTTTGACTTACTGAGTGTCGTTTTTGAAAGGCTATTATCTTCTTCAGGATCAATCACGTTTCCCCCCAATGGATCGACGTGCCTTCTGGTTTGCACTTGTATTAGCACCACTACTTTGGTTTTTCTTTGTTGCCATGGCGTTCTTCACATTCAAGGTTTGTAGGGTGATTCATTTAAGCAAAACTTTCGGTTGGCTCTTAGTAAAGATGCCGTTCGTCCTCAGGCAAGCTGCAAGTGTAGTTCAGTGAGTGCTGCTCAACCTTATTCTGTGAGCGATCAGGAATGTTGAATCAGTTTCCCTGTGGTCATTTGGGAATTGATCAAATATTGCTGGTTATAGAGCTTCAGTTTCCACTCATTACTTCTCATATGTGGCGAAAGATTTTTTAATGTAATGGGTTGCCTTCATCACCTTGATAATTAATTCCAAATCGTCAGATACTACTATAATTGGTCGTAGTTGATACTAGTTCTTTAATTTGACTGAAGATATGGCTCAGTAGACGTTGAGCAGACATTTTTATAGCACCTGAGAGAAATGGTTGCATGTGGTAGTGTTGTAAAATGGCAACATGTACTGCTGAGAACGTGCATTTCCTTAAGTTCACTCATGAAAGGGATATGTGCAATGTGCAAATACGTCTCAGAGGCCATAATATTTTCTCGACAATATACTAAGGCAACTTGCTAAAAATCAGCTGAACGGAAGTGACATTTATGGCCGAGCTGTGTCATGAAAAGATAAGGCCTCGCTCTCATGGGTGAAGTTTGCGCATGGGACTTCTAATCAGCAATTTCATGAAGTGGCATCCAATATGGAATAATGTTATCAGGGTGTGCGAAAAGTTTTGGGAAAACTCAGCCGGTTTTTTCAACACAGAAAAAATATAGCAACAAAATTAAAACAAAGATCACGATAGTGGCCCTTCTTAGTCACAATTACTCTCCATCAACCGAACAGGCATTGATGCCATTCCTCCAGTATAAAGAGAGTCGTGACGCACTTCATTCATCTACCACTGAAGAAAAAAGTTTAAAAAAGCGTAAGAGCGTTTGGCCGGAGACTTTTGAGTGCTACTGTAAATGTCAACTACTACGTGTTTGGAATCTTGGTACGGTAGCTTCAATGCGCCTTCATGGTCGCACTCCAGGCCACGTAGTAATACAAGCACAGACCTTGGCTGATAATGTTCAAATTCTTTTACAACGACAACTTGCAGGTTGCTTTGGGCCTGACTTTTCAGTTTAGACAAGAACCTAGTGATGAGGAGGGGATTGCCTGGGCATATCCTACGGTTCTGTGCAAACTTGCTCTTTCTTCCTCTCTAGTTGCCGTTTTTGGTACAAATATATTCAACTGTATAATTTTTGTGACTGAAGCTTTCATTATAGTGGGAATGGATGATTGTTGCATTATTGGGTCTCTCGATGACATCTGCAAATCTCTATGGATATTTGCGCTGTCGTTGGGCGGACACTAACCAGTTCACCAACTATCTCTCCAAATGGGCTTTCCTTTCGGTTTGTTCTCCTTGTCCACTTCATAATTAGGTTTGCTCGAGCGAATGATGCTTTATTTCAAGGTGTTGCGTCGCCAGCCTCCTACCAATTCTGACCCTCTGCAGCAAACGATATGAAAAATTTATCCTGTTCTCTGACGAAAGCATTCTAAGAGGTTTTGTGAAAAACGTTTAGACCTTTTAATATTTAATTATTTGACTGATGGAAAATCACTATTTTTGCTGTTCATTCCGTGAATACCATGAATTTGAACAATAAATATTTGCATATTTTTTTTNTTTTTTTTGTTAAATTACACTAGTGTCTTATATTTTATGTCTTCTCGGAAAAGGCAAGTGAATTTTAATAGCTTTAGAGACTATGGCTAGTTTGTAGCCTACTGCAGTGGATTTCCAGCAGCGTCAGGCCACGGTCCCTTTGACGTGCCAGCACTAATGTAAGGCAAGTTTTTCTGTCAAAGGTTGTTTGATGTTGTGGAAAACGACAAATTTTTCTCGATATTCGAGTGGCAGGCATGCATTGAATGATCACGAGCAAAAATCCTTTTATAGAATATTGCTTATTGAAGAAGTGGGATTTAGGATCTGATTTTTCTTCTTCCAGTGGATGCTTATCTTTCGACAGTAAGAAATAGATAGCCACAAACCTGCTTAAAAAGCTATACAACTGAATTAGGATGAAATTTCGCATTTGCCCGGAACTCGTGCTCCAATTTTCGTAAAAAGCGCGGCAATGAGTACTAATGCAATCTTTCTATGAAGTTATTGCTATCATTTCCTGAAAGGATCTTATCTCTTTTTCACCTTTTATTGAACAATTTGTGTATGTTATTTCTGCAGCTTTACTGTTATCCAAATATACTATAACAGATATCATATTTGAGTTGCAGAACCATGAGGTTCTGCAACTCAAATATGATATCCATGAGCCATGAGTTTTTTTATGAGGTCTTTCAGTACGCAGTTTCCAGTACTTCTCAAACTTATGAGGACTGCGTTGAACTGAGGGGTTCTTCAAGATCTAACATTGCTTTGTCTATCAGTGAAGTAAAACTTTCCAGAGTGACATAACCTGATGTTTAGGCTTCTAAAGGCTCAGAACCTCAAAGTTACTGATGTATTCTCACTTGCTGCTCACAGTTTTTCTCAGCCTCAACTGTTTTTTAACATCCTCACATGTAGATAATGGCATTATTTGTTACGACGTAGGAACAAGAGAGGAATAAAAAGAAATATAGATTTGGAGAGTGTCGAGGATTGTTCGAAAATTACGAGCTAGTCCGCAATACAGTCGGATGATGCTACTGTTCCCACCTTCCCTACATTGACCTTTCATTTTATTGGTATCAGGAAGTTTTTCATGCTTAAATGCATTGATCTTAAAACCAGTCGGGCCGCCCGGCTATCGCCGGGCTTCCCTCCTTCTTACGGGTTCGCCCGGCTATGCCGGGCGCTCCTCCTTTTGTGAGGAATTTGCTATACGTAAATAACACTTCGGATTCTCCTTTTTCTTTGAAAGCTCTACACCTTAATATTAGCTTTGGATTAAGAGCGTTTTTTTCTGTAAGCCACCTTCGCTGTGTTCGAATGGAACATCGCATAATATCACAAAGGCGCTTATTCATAAAAAAAGGTGTTCAGAGTCTTCATCGCGGCTGAGTCTACTATGTCAGCTACCACCAATCTTCCCAGCCAACCCCCTGTGCCTCCAAGTTTCGACGGTCTGGGTCAAAACTAACGGTATTTATTCACACCCAGCCCTTTGGGATGGAATTTAGTCTTGCATCCTATCATCAGTGTTCATATCCTGCCTCTTGTATTCCTAACGGGGTTTGGTCGCTCTAGGTCCATTTTGACATTTCTCTGCAAGCCTCGTCCCCTGGAGGAGTTATGATTTTCCGCTCGAACCCCACCCACTGTGGGCGGAGTCCGGTCCTGCCGCCCACCATAAATGTTCCCATCCTGCCGCCTGTACTCCTACCAAATTTTAGCGCTCTAAGTCCACGGGGTCATTAGTTATAAGTTTTCACCCGAACCCCGTCCACTGTAGGCGGAGTCCGCTCCTGCCACCCAGCATAAGTGTTCCCATCCTGCCGCCTGTGCTCATGCCAAATTTGAACTTTCTAGGTCCACAGAGTCAGGAGTTATGAATTTCTGCCCGAGCCTCGCCCCTTGTAGGCGGAGTCCGGTTTTGCTACACACCATAATTGTTACCATCCTGCCGCCTGTACTCCTACCAAATTTGAACGCTCTAGGTCCACGGGGACTGCAGTTATGATTTTCCGCACAAACCCCGCCCCCTGTGAGTGCAGTCTGGCCCCGCCACCCACAATAGTGTTCTCATCATGCCGCCTGTACTCTTACCAAATTTGAACGCTCTAGGTCCATGTTTAGGTTTTTCGCACAAACCCCGCCCCTCATGGGGGGAGTGCGGTCATGCTACCCACCATACGTGTTCCAATCCTGCCGCCTGTGCTCATGCCAAATTTGAACTTTCTAGGTCCACAGGGACAGGAGTTATGAATTTCTGATGAAACCCCACCCACTATGGGCGGAGCTCCATACCGCTACCCATCATTAGCGTTCCCATCCTATCTTGGGTACTCCTACCAAATTTGAACGCTCTAGGTCCACGGGAACTACAGCTATGATTTTTCGCACAAACCCCTCCCCCTGTGGGTGGAGTCCGGCCCCAGCACCCACCATTAGTGTTCCCATGCTGCCGCCTGTACTCCTGCCAAGTTTGAGCGCTTTAGGTCCACAGGGACAGGAGTTATGAATTTTTGCCCAAACCCCTCCCATTAAGGGCGGAGCTCAATCCTGCCACCCATTATAAGCGTTCCCATTCTATCTTAGGTACTCATACCAAGTTTGAGCGCTTTAGGTAAACGGGGAGAGAAGTTATGACTTTCTGCTCACACATTTATTTCGCACAAACCCCGCCCCCTGTGGGAGGAGTCCGGCTCCGGCACCCACCATTACTGTTCCCATGCTGCCGCCTGTACTCCTACCAAATTTGAACTCTCTAGGTCAACGGGAACCGGAGTTATGAATTTCCGGTCAAACACACACACACACACACGCACAGACAGACAAACCAACAGACACACTTAGCGCGTTATATATAGTAGGATCAAGCCACCAATCGTTACTAACTAATGTCTTTTAGATCTGTTCTAGAGAAGAATATTGTCTCGATTTTCGTTTCTACTGTTACTACTGTAAACTTGTTAAAAGCAAGACATCTTTGTTTCGTGGTTTATAAATGAGTGAGAATTACCAAGAGGTAAAAAGTCAACAACTTCATAAGAGGCAGTAGGCAAAAGCACATCAGACAGTGTGTAGCTTCTATACATTACATAAGTAGAAACATAAGAATTCCATCCCTCGCACTGACAAAGAAAGTGACGTTCATTTTATTGGTGACTATCGAGGTGAATAGGAATGAAGCTTAAAATCTAGTGGATAAGTGGAAGGCGAATGTGAGATCTTCGAGAGGTGTGGTGGAAAGGCCTGCAACACATTTGAAGTGCTCCCACGGCTTTCTATGACGGGGCGAGTAGTGGCGCCAACGAAAGATTTCTCCCCATGAAGCTTGCTGAAAGGAAGAAGAATTAGGATGGTTCTAGTAAAAGGCGAACATTTACAGACCATCGAAGTCAATCAAAATTGAGAGTTGTCGGAAGACTTGTATAGTTATGCAGTGATACAAGTGAAGGTCTTACACAAAATTCAGGAATAGGTTGACATCGGTCCACCACCAATATATTCACGGAAAATTCTATGGAGAACCGGAAAAACAGTTCCAGAGCAACGTCCACAACTTAGACGAATTAGTCTTACCACTATCAGAACGTAAAATCCGCTCAAATTCAGCAAGTGAATATGACAATATTGCTGCTACGTAAAGGTTCTCGAGGGACATGTAAAATTTTCCGGGCCTTTTGCAATCCGGAACTCCCCAAGACTCATAACAATCAAAGTGAAAGAGCATGAATTTTAATTAGAGGATAGTTCGGATGTAAAGCATCACTCAATTGTGCGACAAAAAGCAAGTATGAAACTCTAACGATGTCATAATAATAAATTAATTTAAAAAAGTAAGTGATCTGTTAGGTGGCTTTCGAGTTTTTTGCCTGGTCGAATAATTTGCAAAACAGCCTCGAGCTATCCTGGCTCCCAGAAAAGACGAAAAAGACAAAATGCTAATCCAAACGAATCCAAACAAAAAAGTCCCATCTATCAACTTTTTTTTGGCAAAAAAGGACAACATGTTTCGTTTCTGAATGCCGAGGTTCCACCAAGAGGCTACAGGGAGATTGGGAGATTGTAACAAAGAGTCCCGAACTAGAAAGATATAAAGGAAGAACCTCGGCAAAATTCAGAAATTTTTAAACAGTGCTCTCGTTAGAGAAGAGGTCAATCTTGGAAAGGAACAGTGCGAAGTTGCAACACCTAAGGAAGACCATAATTAAGGTTCGTCCCAGTACCCTATTACTATCCTCATTTGACTGTCCGTAAACAGCGCTTAGATGGTTCCAGAAACTCCCTATATCTTTCAGTATGATTGCACAACCTCATCCCGTTGGTTCGATGAGAGCTCCTGATCGGTAGCCGCTGGGTTTTCCGATGGGCCTTCTCCAATGCATGCACTGTCATCAGAAGTAATGAGGGATTGCTCTTCATCATCGGACACTTCTGAAATTATCTGATAACTTTTATCGTTGGTTAGTAAGCCAACAATGTTACAAAGTTTGCGCTCATCATTAAAGCATGTAGTTTCCAATCTAATTCAGGTTCCTCACCTTCAGCGAGCGTTCGAGACAATTGAGGACCAATGAAGTGTGTTTATGACCGTTATTAGATACTCAAAATAATATATTATTGACATCTAATTCGCAAGCTTGCCTTAATATTTTTGTGTACCGTCTAACTGGTAAGTGTAAGGGGTATTTCATGAATGAGTTCACTCGTCAGAGGTCTTTGTACTTCTAACAATGGTTTACATCCGCCTCAGGGACGAGGAAACCAACAAAGTATCACAAGAGGAATCACCAATAAAATGCAGCACTACAGCCCATTGGCGTTTACGCGAAGTGTGTGGTGAAGGAAATGAAGACTGCTTTGCGTGCGTTCAGTTACCAGCCTCCGATATAGAAATCCTGTGTAACATAGTATCAACGCTCACGTGAAGGGTGCACGTGGGCTCACTTTGATACGCGAGCCTGATCAGAAAACATTGAACATCAATGCTACTCAGCTCTCTCAACTTCTACTTACAAGAGGACAAATCCACATTCCAGCCACAGAAACGCCACAGAAATAAATGTTCCCAGCGGGAAACTAGGAAGTTCGATCAAATGGAACAGTATGGTATTTGATTGGTTTTAACGACTACTTTTTCTATCCTACTATTCCATCTTATATGATTCGCTACGTGCCTGTTGGTGTGTATGCGGGTGCGACCGCAAACCATAATTCGTGTCCATCTCGTACAGACTTGAGAAGGATGCAAGCAACAGTTCGGAGACAGTGGTAGTGGGCGGCAGGAAAAGATGCCAACTCATAGAGACTGATGAACTTTAGAACCCAAGAGCCATCAGTACACATACGCCTTTCGCATCAATAGCGAGACCTTGACAGTATGGTATGTGATGTCAGATGTGAGGCAATCGTAGATGACGGACGAAAAGGACTAATAGCAGTTGAGCGAGCCTCATAATAGAATGTAAAAGGAAAAAGCCACTGAGCAAATCAGTCGCTTTCGAGTCAGGCAGTGGGATCCCGACACTATGGTGAGACAAAGAATTGACGAATATTAATGGCTGGTAGCGATAACAATTGACGATGGTTTATAAGCGAACATAAAAGACATTTTCACAAGTTTGGGCCGTTATGGAAACACTTCCCAAGACTACACTTGCCCTCGCCGTCTGGATGGCTTTTATGCCACCAGGCGGATCGCATTGTGTTCATATTCGTGTTTTCGTAGGATAAGTCTAAGCACTGCCGCAGCTTCGAGAATGCCTCCATACTGGAAGAAAGGCAGTGCTGCGGTTCGTGATGGGTTCAGCAAATTACTGCTTCTATTCATTCAAAAGAGATGTTCGTTTATGTGTTCAATAAAAATTCTCAGACTATTTCGGTTCATAGCAGGCCTTTTCATCGAAGAGAGGAGCAACTCGCTAACGGTTCAACGAGATTGTATTCCTGAAGTGATCAGCTTGCTGGGCCACAAGCTTTTCAGCTGAGAACTTCATCTCTAGACATCATTTTATTGAGGACTATGAATTCCTGACTTGCACGGGATATAGCACGGTGCACGGGAAGCACAAGTACGGGTTCGAGTCCCGTCCGAGACTGAAGCTCTTCTCCATAAGTCGCCAACCTTATGAGACTTTTGGAACGCATACTGCGGTTAACAAAACAGCAGTTAACAAAACATAAAGTCAAAACTATGAGTATTTTCACTGCTAAACGCTAGGCACTGAACGCATGCACAGAGAAATCAATGTGATTCAGCGGTTATTTAATTAACAAACCACGTGATTGTTACCTGGTTCATCATCAACTTCGTCTGGGAGCAATCCACACCCATCACAAGAACACCCTGCCATTTCATGTGTTTCGCACTCAACTTCGCTTAGTGTGAATATGTCCTTAAGTTCATCATCCAAAAAAGTTGTGTTGTCTGGAAGAGTAAAACAATTTCACCTCAAAGAAACCGTTACAAGACGTTAATACTACATCGATCAAGCATAATGCGAGCATTTGGTTGTTACATGTATTTCCACTATGAACTTTTTTAGCTGGAATAATCTCTCTATATTAGAAGCCATATAACTCAGTTTTTTTCCTGATTTCTAGAACGCAAATGGTTCTGAAGGAGAGTTGTCATTCTCCAAGTACCACTACTCAGCGAATTATTTGTTGAGGCTAAATTTTCGATAAATCTTCTTTTATGAGTCCAATCTGGTCTGCAGCGATGGCAACTCGCGATAGCGAGGTTCTTCAATGGAAGGGAAACAATACTGATTTTAGCGGCATCGGTTCCAATGATATGAGGTGCGGCGATATAAACTTCGAAACAAGGGAGTTGCGGCCACCCCTTTAAAGAGGGCAGCCACCTGTTGAATGTGACAATTGAAGATGATTTGTTTGGAATAATACGAGAACCTCCCTAGGGACTAGTCATTGACTATTCGACAGGATTCCAGGATCAGGAGAAAATTGAAGTGAAAAAATTGCACGAATGAGTATGGCACAAACTGAAGGAACATCTAGAGAAGTCGCCACTTCGGAACCTATCTAACACTTCTATTACACAAAAAAAGTGACCAGCTTCTTCATCGCATTTTCACATGCGTTTTGAAATGGATCCTCTCCGACACCAAGAGACGTCCTGCTCAAGCGAAAGACAAATACGAACTCCAAAATATATCCTGAGCCGAAAAATCTCTCAAAAAGACAGTGGTGACTGGGCTTACCCATATGACAGTGTTCAGTCATACAATTATAAGGAAACGCTACTGGAACTGAACTACATCTAGGCGAAACGTCTATGAAGCTCTACCACAGAGTGTTTGCTAGATTCTTCTTGAGACCACTGTCGCTTTTCAAACATCTGGTTAGTTGTATCAAAGGCAAGCCTCCGGAACTAACAAACTACCCAAAACGGCATCTGGGAATTCGGGGAGCTCAGAAGTCGGGAATTTTGCGCGGCGAATACGTTTTTATTTTGCTGATGAATTCCGATTTGAAGCGTCGTACCGTTTCGAGACGAACACCCAAAATAATATGTAAAGTGCCAGAAAAAAGTATAAATGGGTAGAACTTTTAGCAGCCTCGGCAAAGACAGCCCGCTGTACTCGATAAGGAAAGAGTTCTGAACACTCACAAGGTTCATCAGAGAAATTGATCAAGGAATTCAAGCCAGTTTTTTTTATCTGACGATGAAGAATTTTTTCTTCGACTGTGCCCTGAAATACAGCATGATTTTGGAATACCAGCAACATAAATTTCAAGGGATTGCATGTACAGAGTAAAGATAAGGTTAAAACAAAAGAAAGTGTTTTTGCGCAATAGGACCACCGACGACATATATTTCGCAAACTCAATTAGGGCCACGTTGTGCACTTTCGCGTCCCTATTATTCCAGATGTTCTTGACCGAATTCACAAACCCTTCTTTCCTTCTTGAGACATCGCGATTTCAGAAAGCTCTAGGAAAAACGGTCAAACTTCTTTTTTTTTTCGAGTATCACCCATATATTTGAACGGTGCAAGACACACTGTTTATCACAGTTTGAAAAAAATCGTTTTCCCACAATAGAGATATTCGAGAGAAACAAGGTGAACCTATACTTTTAAGACATACTGTATCTGCTTTTCCATGGCAGGGATACTGATTCATAAGCAAAACGCTCAGTCTCACGGGCAAAGTTCAGCGCTTGCCTTTCTATGTGTCTTACATTACCATATTAATGGTTGACAAAATGGCGGCACGACAATGACACTCCTCATCAATATTTAGTGCTTGCGTGAAATTGACGCACGTTTCCGAAACGAGGCCGAACAGAAAATAGACGAATAAATTAAGTTGGATACGGCATGCGCATAAGTTGCAGCCGTTTTAAACCCCATGCCCTAAACTGAAGTATCCATCTTCGCTTGTATGTACTATCTCAGCGAAATAGCCAAGCGTAGTGTGAGCCAAACAACTTGAAGGCACAGTTCACGATGAAAATGGTTCCTAAGATTCCTCAACAGGATGAATTTGGGGCCCCCGTGTATGCCATATCTGGCACTATTAGGTTGGAAAACAGCCTAGTCAGGGAGTTATAAAGGCTCAAAGATTGGCCCGTGTGTATTCTTGGACGAGTTTCACCGGCATTGTAGAGGTTGCAGCGATCACAAGGAACCCATGTAGGAAGTTCAAACAACTTGTCATGACCAACAGCGACAGAGAAAGGCAGTTCCGCACAGTTTTGTTTTGATGCAGTGAGCTTTTTGCGCAATTGCAATAACTGAAATCTCGTCCGAATAACTCTTACTTTTGAGGAGTCATATTTTTATCAAGATCGACGAATCCTCTCGCTTTCTTACAGTCGATGAACTATTCCCACTCCATACTTCCGCTTTTCGAATAAAAACGGGTACCTCAAAATTATCGTAAACTGTGCCTTCAATTCAGACAAGTGTTCGAATATTCGTCATTCTTGGGTCATTACCAGTGAGGAGACTTGATGTGTCCTATCATGGAGCAACCACATTGATAAAAGCATTAGTTGCTGCGATAGGGATGTAGGTCAAAGATAATGAAAGGTAACGTAAAGCCACAGTCATACCGCAGTAATCAGCCTGTAAATGTGACACGGCTTCGTCTGTCCATCTCTCCAAATTCTAGCCATCGCCTGAAGATCAGAGGCCGGATTCCAATCCGAATCGAACAGAATCAACCGAGATGCCCCAATGAGATTAAGACCAATGCCACCTGAAAGGAAATTATTTGTCAAGTCAAGAATTTACATCTAAAGAATCGTAATTTCATACCGGCTTTTGTGCTGAGCAAAAAGACGTTATCGGAATTCTTTTCGGAATTGAACTTTGTGATCAGGGTTTGCCTATCTGCGACCGGAGTCTTGCCATCCAGCCTCATCACACATAGTCCAAGAGACGAGCAAAGTGAAGTCACCATGTCCAGTGTCTAAAAAATCTCGCCATATTCAGTGTATGGAAAAAGGTAAGGAAAAGATTTTTCAAACTATTTTCCACAATCAAGAGTGTAGGATTCTTATACTTGAAATTCTCATTGATATCGATCCTACCACAACCCCAGTGATTCAACCAATATAGCTGTAGAAGAAACAAATCAATACCACTCAAGTCCATATCAGCCTTTAATGTGAAGCACTGGAGTAAAATGCAGGTTAATGCCCTAAAGTTAACAAGAAATTTGTCTAAAGTCGAAGCCCAGGTGTTTTATGCCTCACTCTGTCGCCTACCTCTGGTAGCACCTATATTTCACTTCTAACGATCAATGTGGTGGTAAATTACCGCACCTACCGATAAGAAATTGAGCACCAAACCAATACCCGCATAGGCCAACCTAAAGTTCCGTCCCTCTTTGGTCGATTACTCGGGATGAGACTGACCTTTGAGGATAAAGGGATTGAACTGTGCATCGGCTGATTGCCGCAAGGCAGTGTATAGGCCACATACGCATCAAAAATACCACTACGATCTTGAGCGAAAGCCAAGTCCGGGGCGCGTCAGAGAAACGGGGTCGATTCACGTCAAAAGACAGTCGTTCATCCTTCGAAATTGTCAAC
>UZAF01017100.1:7213-23992 GCA_900617895.1 Haemonchus placei | reverse complement strand
CAGTAACTACAGCTTGAAAGATTCGGTCGGTATTTCGTTTACTTTGTCGTGAGTTGCGCATAGGCTTAGAGGCAATTAACCATACATATGTAACCTTCTAAGATACGGCGTTGTGATCCTCTTTTTTAATACCATTGTGGCTTCTTTGATATTAACGTTGTATGATATAATCATTCCCTCTTTTTTGTTACTTTCCTTTTACATTTGTTTTGTTAGTGTTCTTTTTGACAATTTTTTGAAAACAGTCTATCTTTCAATTCTAGCTTTATTAATACTATTCAGGTGAGGCTAGTGTTTCTAGGTTACGTCGCAGCCGTCTTCCGAAGTCCCATCGTCTTCCGGTCGAACAGCATTCCTCTTNNTCAGCATGGAGTACAGGTGTTCGAAGTTTACCTCGTAGTTTGTAATTTAGTCGTATTCCAGATGGCTGAAATGCTTCACATTGATTTTCATCTAGTGGCTAATGCAATCTCCGTATTTTGCCGGCTAGGATTCGCACGGAAGAGAGTTACAGGGATGGAGACTGCCCGCCTGCATTACAGCTGGGCACAACTCATTGCTATACCAAATTCACCAACACAGTGAGTTATTCGGCTTTGATGGTAACGTAAACACTCTTATTCTTGGAATTTGAACCTATTGTTAACCCAAAAATCAATTTTTTGCTTCGTTTTTTTTTTTTTTGCTTTTTCGCTTTAAATGCTCCAATGATGTCTACTTAGCTCAGGGTTCTGTCAATTGGCTTGATCATTGACTTCTGGTCAACAAATTTATTCATTTTTCAGAGACGACATGGTGACATCGGTCTCGGGCGATTTGGGAGAGCTGTCGGCTTCATTGGCATCACCGTTAGGCGATGATGATGATGATGATCCAGCTACCAACCTCAGTAACTACAGCTTGAAAGATTCGGTCGGTATTTCGTTTACTTTGTCATGAGTTGCGCATAGGCATAGAGGCAGTTAACCATATGTAAGCTTCTAAGATATGGAGTTGTGATCCTCTTTTCTGATACCATTGTGGCTTCTTTGATATTAACGTTGTATCATATGATCATTCCCTCTTTTTTGTTACTTTTCTTTTACATTTGTTTTGTTAGTGTTCTTTTTGACAATTTTTTGAAATCAGTCTATCTTTCAGTTCTAGTTTTATTAATACTATACAGGTGAAGCTAGTGTTTCTAGGTTACGTCGCAACCGTCTTCTGAAGTCCCATCGTCTTCCGGTCGAACAGCATTCCTCTTTGACTCGACGTTGGCAGCATTTCTGATGATGGGAAACCTATCAACTTCGTTGAAAGTGAGTTCTTATCAATTATGATGAAGAAAAAACTGCAATGGAAACACTATTGTGTAGAGGTTACGCGGTATGTAAGGCTTTAAATTATTATGCAAAAGTTTGATCATTACAGTGAAGCGCAAGAAATCATATTCGAATAGATCAGAGTACTGTTCGCGAGCGATATCAATTTTTTTGTTTCCTTATAGAATCCGATCAAGTGGTTGTGGCATTATGTGCTTTTAATGAAATTAGGGTAGGAATATTATGCTTCTCGGTTATTATAATACGCTGCAACTGGCTAAGTTATGGCTAGGGTTTCAGCGTTAGAGTCTACCAGGAAAGGTTATAGCGTTAATACTAGAACATTTGATGGAGTTCTATGATTCTGAAAAGTTCTGTGATTTATAGGGTCATGCGGTGACGTTGTTCGAAGTGGGAAAGCTGGCTGATGAACAGATGCGGGACTTCTTGGAACAACTAGAATGCGTGAGTATAAAGGAGCCTGTTTTGGTGGTGTTTGGTGGCTTAAACTTTTCCTTTTGCCGTTTTTCTTTTCTTGTGGTTCATCATACAGCTCCGAAGCGTTTCTGCGATGCATTGCTTTACATGATTTGTTCAGGTAAACCGTTTCGCTGAAGGAGAAGCGCAGCGGTATTCGGAACATGCGATGGCTCTCCTAGATATTCTGCGAAACCTTCGAAAAGGACGAGAAGTTGATATGTTAAGAGGAGAAAGCTTGCTCAGTCTCGATCCGCAGAGTCGCATCCGGGTGCTAGCGAAATCATATGGGTCCGTAATCCATAAAAATTCTATTCCGACTTTTTACCCTCCAAACAGGATAACTCACACAGATTTTGAGATTCTGTGATTGATGACGTATTTTTGGTACTACACGGGACTGACATTACCAACCTGAAGCTTTTGAGGCGCAAACCGGACAGCGTCTTCATCTGTGTTCTGTTGGCTTCATGTTCAGCTTAGCGTTCTTGAATCTTCCTCTCGGCTACCATTACTAGACTCAATTTCTCAGTCACATTTTGGATTCAAAAAAGCGTCGAGTATCGCCATCTAAAATGAAAGAGCTATTCATAATGAGTGATGAGAAGAGAGTGCTTCAGTCACAAAATACAAAATACAGAGCGGCAAAAAACCGGTACCCCTGAACGATTCCTTGAAACAAAGATGAAGAAAGAAAAATTTCATCATTTTACTCATTTTTTTCATCAACCTCTTACTCTACTTTGCTAACTGGCTTCAACGACAGGGTCATATTACGAACAGCTTCGTTGAGTACGCACTGAAAATCCGTGTTCTTCGTGGTGTCGTCCATTCACATTATTTCTTACTAATGGAGCTATGATTATTTAGAATCGTCGTGTCCATGGCGCCACTTTCGTGCGATGCATGTACAGTACCTGCCTCTTCTTTGCCATTTATTGGGCCTCCAATTCCGGAGGTGAGCATAAAAATCGCCTAAATGATTTCTATTCACACTGTGTATGTTTTTGATTTATAATTGATCATGTTTTTTGTTTACTCACTTTATATTTGGTTGACAAAGCGACTTGTTGATATTAAGAAAGGAGAATCATCGTTAAAGGGTGCATATTGTTATGGAACATCCCTTTTAACTAGTTCATCGGTCGTTTCTAGGCTTGTTCGCCTTGGCTACGGCTGGCTATATATAAGGCTACTGGCAGCGGTCCGGCCTCTGCATATATTCCAAAAGGTACGAGGCTGTCAAGATTGCCTGCAAACATATCCCATGCACCTCGTCTACTTGTTATATCGTCGAATCATGAACCTCAACATATGTCCACGTATAATGCACTCGTTGCACTCAATGATGTATTGCTTACGACTCCTCTGTTCGTTCAGGTAGTTTGGTGATTTTGTTTTTTGTCTTTTCTAGTCCATTGATTTTGCCTAATCTTATGCCACTTACCGGCTGGTTAGAGCTATTAACCTCTTTCTCTCCAACTACTCCTTTTGTTGATGTTATAGTCAGTGAGCGTCTGAATGTCGTAGAATTGTAGAATCGATCACGAAATAAGTTGCTATGTGGGTTTCCTAATAATGGGTTCAGAATGTCGCTTCCTTCTGTTCTTTTCTTAAGATCTTCCAAGTCGATCCAACGACTATCTTCCTAACACGTTAGAGCAAAATGTGAGCTGATTCATTCCCAGCATTGGCTCGAGTCTTACCCTTTTCGGGTGGTTGGACCCTGCATGTCTCCTTTATACTCCGAGTAGTAAAAGTATTGAAGACTTGTAATGGTCTGTCAGCGGCTTAAAGTGATGCTTTTTTCACCCTTTCCCATTGGTCCAATACCATTCTGCCAATTATATGATGCAGTATAGTCTTACGAAGGCGTCAAAAATCCCATTGGAATCCGCAACCCACCTAGCCATGCCCAGTCCATTACTAACTGCTTCTCTAGCTCTAGACAAAGTGATGAGATTTGGTCAAATGGTAACTCATTCCGTACTCTCGGTTCTTCAGGAATACCCTCATTATTCCGAGGAAGATGAACTCGTTTACGTGCCTTTTCCCTTCGATGAAAGCGAAAATGAAGAAGAGGGTGAGTATTTGTCTTGATGGATTCAAATTAATATTTAATTTATATATCCTAGTGATATAAAGAGATTTCAACAGGTGTGTTCTCTAAGCATCCAGCTGTACAAGCTCTTTCCACCCGTATCGGGCTGGATTGTTTGTGTGGATATATTGTACTAGTGAATCGAAGTGTATCCCGGAAGGTGATAACCAACTCGACGAAAAGTAACTATGAGAGCTCAGTGCAAAAGGAGTCTTCCATTGTTTTAAGGTATTTTACATGGAATTGGCCTTTATTACGTTTTTTATTTATTTTCAAGCCATTCGCAACCGTTGCCGCACTGATAGTTTATCAGTTTGGAGGCGTCTTTCTTTTGAAGCATTCCTGCACCTTTTTCCTCAATATATGAATAGTGCAGCCTTTCAAAAATCACAATCCAAAGATCAATTTTGATGGTTTGAAGTTTACAACTTGAATACACTGTGGTTGCGAACGGCTCAATGGTGTGAGGACAAGTGAATGATAACAAACCTTTCGTTTGGTTTATGATCTATACCTTTTTTAGGGCTCTACCAAATGGTTTCACCTACGACGATTATGTGCTTCTTGATTGCGTGTTCGGTATTCCGCTCTTCAATTCACCACTAAACAAAGCTATATGCAGTCGAATGATCAGCAAAGGAATACTGGAGTTGAACAAGTAAGTTGTTTAATGCTCTCAGATGGCTTTGATACTGCTCTGGAGGGATCGACGGAAGCCTTGGCACAATTCACAGTACATAGTGAAGCCTTGTAGTTACTATAATTTCCTGATCGCTGTTCCGATTGCGGAGAACGTATGTAGTAACAGCCTTGGAGAAAGAGGCGAAAGGACCCCCGGGTGCAAGCAATGCTAGCTACCGTTCCTATTAGGCGGGGTTCAAGGGCACTGTTCCCCTCCATTAGAAAATCTCGGGGAATTTCGGGGTTACAGGCAGTTTTGCAAGAAAAGACATTCGTTCATGATCTGTTTCAGCCGAGCCAATATCCAGTTCGCAAACAGGGCGGTCGTTGATATGATCACTGAACTTCTGAACAGCTTTAATTATGGCCATATAAAGGTTGGTTATCTAGGAAAAATTGCCTCGAACATGATCTGTTCGTTGACTTGATACCTTTGTTTCAGAGCTGTTTTCCGAGCACCGAGCCACGGAAATCGGAAGTGGTCCCACCGATCACAACCATATATTACGATCCATCGAAGAATTTGATATACACTTCGAATGGTATATGTACTGCTGAAGTGAATTAAGATTGTATTTATTTCATTTTTCACATCTTTTGTTTGTTCTTCTCCCCTGCTCTCCGCTTGATCAGTTACTGTATCAAGTAGTGACCTTGGGATCTGCCAAATTATCAGTTTGTTTGTGTGTGCGATTGAGGCGGGTTGCCAAAATCGTTTGGGACTTTTTCCATTAGGCGGCATTTGAACCTGATTCTATCATATGGTGGTCCATAGTTTTGGACGGCAACGGTTTGATTAAGAAGGCAGGAACAGACTTTAAATCGAGCATGGCAACTCGACTGAATCGCGTGTGTGATTATGGATGGACATTGTTTGGGGTGTTCATCAAATTACTTGGTTTGTTTTCTGCGTGAGCTTGTGAGAGATTTAGAGAACTTAGCAATTATTCCTGATATGGACCCTATTTCCCTTGACGCCTCAACTTGGGTGTAGCACTAGGGCCATAGTCGATTCCCCAGTCGTTCGCGTGGCGGCTGTTTAAAAAAGATTGCTGTGAACTCTGGAAATCGAAATGGTTGGGTTTATTCAAACTCTTCCTTTTTAAGTCGTACGACAATATAAAGGAGGGGTAGATTAGCCTTGGAAGCTATATAGCGGTTCTGGATAGTGTGCATTTCTAACGCTCTGCTGCTATTTCGCTGAAGCGAGTGGCAGAATATGCTTGTCGTGACATTCCCCCAGTAGATGTGTCGCCCGTCGCGCGCGGAAAATTCGCGCCACGACGTGGCGTCAGTATTCTCACAAAAACTATGTGTTTCTCTAATTGGCGTCTTGACTTACGTGGCTTATAGACAGTTGACATTCGTAACGCTATACGATATACGCTTATACGCTCTTATTTGACCAATTTCCTTTCCTTCATTCCATTTTTAGTTCTCTTTACTGTCCAGGGATGGTATCATATTCGCTGCCCATGATAGGCAACTGTAAATTTCACTTTTCTAGTCTATACAGGGTTTTTCTTTTCGGGAAATGTTATTGATTTTATTGCTATTTCTTGTTGTATGTTTATAACCGTCTGGGAGTTTTCAATATTTATTTTTTCTTTTGTAAAGTAAGGTTATAAAAATTATCATTCCGTTGGTTCTTTTTTTAGTCATTACCACTTGTTCGTAGCACTATAAATATTTCAGTGACTGTATTTGAAGTTCCAAAAAAAGCTCTCATATCACAAAGGTGAGTAAAAGTGCTGAATATGAACCCCTTCGTGTGTTCTACAATCTCTTTGCAAAATGCCTACTTTTATGTTGAAATAAGAGGCTAGCTCTTTGGCGTTGATGAAGCCTCAACAGGGAATTTTCGACTTTTATTCAGACTCGTATTGGAAGTTGGATCCGTTTTTTTACCTATGCAATGAACTCCAAGGGTGCGACCATTAGCTAATCCCCCTAGGTTACTCCCAGACGACCTAAATTGCCATTCATTGTGCCTAGAGAAATGAAAAGCCAGGTTAGCCTTGACGGGGGTGCTCCGAATTTTAGCCATGGATCATTTGGATCATGCCTGGTATATCCTCATGCTCCGCTTGACCCGTCTGCATATTTAGAGAACCAGACCAGGACTATTCATCGACTAGCTGTTACTAAGAGGGTTGGAACAGGATTGTAGAAAAACCACGGTTTTGACGTCAATAGTTATAAATGGCTCGGCTCCCCTTAGATCGCTTGTTGCCCAGTTATGGCACTGCTGATTCGCTGTTGAAAAGTGTAGTTGTAACCTGGTTTATACAGCTGAATGCGTCAAAAACTCATAACAACCCTTTCTGACATTTGATTCAACTTTAAGGTACTCTTTAGTTTTCTTTTTTTTTATCAATTAGGTAGCAGCCTAGTGGTGTCTTCTGCTGTCCGAACATCCTATGATGGCGGAGCTTTTCAACTACTGTGCAAATCTGCAGTTCTTAAACTCCACCTCTTTCACATTTTCTTGATGTCTCCTTTCTTCTGGTCCTCCAAGGTACAGGTAAGTGAAAGAAAAACGAACGAGTGTAGCGTTTATTCGACGGTATTTATGCGATCTATTTACGTACAGGTCTCAGCGCACGTCCTTCGTTGTCAGAAGCGATAATATGTGACAAAACGTCCTCACTAATCCTAATATTCCTGGGAGGACCCGAAGCCGGTCGCAGAATTGACTTTGGAGTCTGAAAAATGATAGTGGTATGGTTTTTTTTTCAGTATTTTGCAATCCCAGATTGATGACCCAATTGACCAGCAGGGGCTACTATTGACATACGTAAGTCCAAAACACGATGCTGTGAACTTGACTCAGGGCAGCGTTTACGTTAAAAAGTTTTTTTCTTACTTGGATGAACCAGTGATCTCCGAGGATAGTACAGGGGATGCTGTCGGGCCTAAAACGGGCGTAAGAAGGGCCCCAAAACTGGCCTAGTCGATGTACACACCCTAGGTGGACGTTGTAGGAGCTGTAAAGTTCGCCTCATTTGCACCGGAAAACACACATTGCATGCAGGCAGCTTTCTGTAGCCAGCTGTACGCAATCGTGCCACATCTGTGTAGCTCGTCCAAACATCCCTTCCATACAACTTTTGTCGACACATCGTCAAATCTAACCCCTAATTTTACTACTTTTTTGATACCGTATATTTCTCTGAAGACGCCGAACATCGCGTTTCTCGCCAATTTCTCTTTGTTCTGGACTATCACTTCCATTATTGGTCTAAGACTTGATAAACCACAATTACACTGAGCTGTGGCTTTAACCTAACACTTTCTCTGAGTGCATACTCTTTTCCGCAAAGCAAGATGGTGATGTACCAATGATGATCTCTCGTAGTGAATTTATTTCTGGAAGTAATGATTAGGAAATTGCAAAGTACGGGAGGAATCCAATGAACCGTTCTTTGTGAAAGAGGTGAAAGAGCCGTGAAGGCTTGGTACTGGTGATATGTGGCAAAATCCTTGCCAAGTGGTTTCATGAGCTGGTCACAGCTGATAATGGCTGATAATGGTTGTAGCAACTGTAGAGGCACTAAATCCTCTTCTCCTTTCCCATTAACAGTTTGGCCTGGCTAGTTTGTGTGATAAGGGAAGGAATCACGTAGATACCGGATGGCAGAAACTGGCGAGGATTGATAGGAGCTGATAATGGGCCTATAAATGCGAAATCACTGGCTCTGATAAGCCTTTCGTAGTAATGGTACACTCTTATAAGCCTTTCGTAGTAATGGTACACTCTTGGCACCTTGTTTCGATGCGGACAATAAAGGGATTGTGGGTGGTTGGTAACAGAAAGAGCATTAGAAAGATATCAGCATTGGTAAAGGCCAATACCATGAGTGAACAACAAACTGCCCCTCATTGCTCCCTTCTACACCTTTATTTTGAACAATAAAACGAATATATTACCGGTTTTGGTTGCTTCACTCTGGCACGTTCACGGGCTAATATTGCACGTACATCGGAATTCATTTGGACAGATGGCGGTTGAGAAATCTTAGAAGAAGTCAAACTAAGCTGATATCTTGTGCACTTTCCCTCCTTACTTGAAGATTACCTGTGTGACAAGAGCCTGTTGCGTCCAGTGTTTTGCTTCCATTGTCTCTGGTCGTTCCACCACGGATGTAACCTCTTTTTTCTCCTGAAGTACGGCTTAAAATGTTTTTAGTGGGCTCTCTGGCCTTTCTTCGGAAATTAGCTTCTTTTTCGTCGTCTTGCTCAATTGTACTGACCTGCAGTGATTTGATTAACAGATCCCTGGCCACATCCTTATCGGTCACAGGCACTCCATCAATATCGATGATATGGTCGCCTACCTTAAGTGAAATTCTTAACAGTGGCGCTCGGGTGGCTACCTCCAAACCGCTATTTGTAAAGCGACTGGCCATACTCTATAAGGCCATAATCTGGGCTCGGCACCCTTGGTTTTTTGAGCCAAATAGCAGCTTTGTTATGGCAACGACTCCGTTGTAGGAGGTCGCAAAAACCTCTGGAATCACCTACCTCTAGTTGAGTAGCTGACAATGAGCCAGGATCACAACGTGAGACAAGTACGCGATTCTGGAAGTGCTTGATACCGAGACCAAGTTTTGGTCCATGTGGCACCCATACCAATTTCGCCAACTGAAAATTTGTCCTGGTTCTTATGGTGCTCAAACTGTGAAATGAAAATCACGGGAGCACTTACAAAGTACGTGAATCCATCTCGTCTGTGGATGAACTTTGCACGCTCCTCAGGAATTCTGAAGCGAGCCTCAAGCTCTTCAGCTTTCTTCTGGTCCCTAAAATAGCTCATTATTAAGATTCGGCTCATTATCGGGATGACCGTGCAGATTACGATCTTTCCAGGTTATTTGTGAGGGAAGAGCTTTTTTTGGTAGCGAGCCGAATTCGTTCAACTGTGCCTTAGAATCCCTCCCTTCCCTCCCTTAACAACTTCAGTTCATATGGACGTTGGGATGGTAGAGTACACATCACTCTTACCAAATAGCGTCAAATGAAGGTTGAGCTCCTCTAAACAGATCTGGAACAATCTGGTGGATTGCAATTGAGGGAACGAGGATTTTGGCTGAAACCATCGGGAGGAAAGGCAATAAGCTGTAGGCATGATATTTTTTACGGGATGTGAAACCACCTTCCGCAATCGGCCCACCAACTCCGGAGCACCTATCTCCTATGCACACCATTCCACGTTGCCTAACAGGAAGAGAGGGCGAGCTGTTCAAGGCCTCTCTCCACAGTCCAATGTTGCTTATTTGCGTAGTGTGTACGGTGATAACCAATATCCTCCACTCACCTAATTATAGTGAGTACCGCTACAGGTGGAGCAAAACGAAGTGCTTTAAAGAAATTGTTCTGATCAGAGATCGGTTGTCCGTTTACTTTGAGAATTTGATCGCCAACCTGCAAATGTGGAATGTTATGTGGAATGTGTGGCATGATATATTTTGACTGAAGATGGAGTAAGAGCGGTCTCGGTGGTCTACCGCTCAACCAGGGGCTTGGCGCGCAAAAAGTAGGTAGAAAGGCCTTTCGGGAAGTGGCAGCGCTCTCACCATGAGTGCTGCTGCCGGTTACGCTGAACACCACCATAATGGCTAGGTGATATATAATATCCGTTTTGAGTATGGACGCAATCTCGCTGTCACTATAGACTCACCTTCAGTTTGCCTTCGGAAATGGTACCGCCTTGTATTTTAGTAATAATAAGCTTATCGTTAGGTGTGGCTCCAAGTGGTTCTCCTTCTTCCATTGGTATCTCTATATCCATTTGCTGAGCTTCGCTCTTTCCCTGAAGTAACCTATCTATCATTCCTATTATTTCTATCTGTCAAGACTCAGAATGCCCTCACCTCTGCGCTAGACATGACGAGTGCTGGAGATGGAGTAAGCCGACCACGATAAAAGCACCAATGTCAAAATTGAGGCCGACCGCATACCAAAAATTCTTTGATTGATAGGAATAGCATATCGCCAATGAACTGAATAATCCGAGTGGAATCGTATGATTGGAAAGCGCAAATCAGCATCTCATTCCTTCCCCCTCCCCACTGACCTTGCCTTCCACTGCGAGTTCAGTTCCAGCGATTGTCTCGGCAAATCCAGAACTTTTCCTGTTCTCTGAAAAAGTAAGAAAAGTTAAAGAATAAGTAAAGTTCCTGTTCCTTCACTGTTGCCTTCACGGTCCTTGATGTAAACTTTGGATCGTTATTTTGCTGCAGAATGGACTGATCATACCAAGTGTGTTCTACCGTGCCATCGTCATTCAGCATCATGTTTAAGTAAGTTCTGCCCATCATCGCCCCGCTAACTCTTAGGACTCGTTCCATTCTGCGAGAAGTCACCGTAGACCTTCACTAATCTTACTCTAATCCTACTAGTCGACTGTAGTTCCTAATGTACATCGATCTGATCATTCACCGGAATAACGTCGCTTACATCAACAATCTCAATATGTTAAACTTGTTCTCATCCTTGAAAAGTACTCTGCTCCACTCAGCCGAGTCCCAGACAAGGCAACCAAGCGCAGAATCCACTTGAATCTTTCGATTTTCCGCTGTGATGAAAGGTTTCTGGCGAATCTTCTTCGGCAAAATCTGAAGAGTGTGGTCTCTTTGAGATATCCTCAGAAAAGAAGTAATAATATTCCAATGTAGGTCCCTTTGGGAAACCCTTAAGAAAGCATATAGTGTAGAATTTCATGTTATTCGGCTGGAAAGATAAAAGCCGCACTTAAAATAGGGATTCGCCGATGCTGAATGGATCACTTGAGACGTCAGACGTGCAACAGGATGGCTGCTGGCCTGATGTTTCGACTTTACGGAAGTTTTAGACCAACGGAATGTTCGGTCACCCGTGCGAGTAGAATGGACTAGCAATTCGCTCGAGACAGACATGTAGACGATAGTGACACCCTCTTTAACAATCGATGATCGACGGGACAACTTATGGTATGTGTGAGGGCGGAAATTGATTTTCTGGGTGCCGCAGCTCAGCCAAGGCCTGTTGTGGTTGAAATCGTCCGGCAGAAAAAAACAGTTTCTCCAAAATGTTGAGATGTAGCTGTGTTTGAGGTTTTTTTTGCGAGAAAGAGACATTCAACAAGTGTAGCGTTTATTGGGCGGTATTGCAATCTATTTACGGACAGGTCTGAGCGGACGTCCTTCATTATCGGATGCGATGATGTGTGACAGGACTTCGTCACTGATTCTTATATTCCTGGGAGCACCCGAACTCGGTCGCAGAATCGATTTTGGAGTCTGAAATAAACCGTTATCAGTGGTCATTCAGTCATCGATGATGGAGTGAGCTTGAATTACGGTTTGAAAAACTTATAATGACATTACACTTGAACCGCAGAAGTTCTGGTGGAATTGGGGCCCGACGCTCACGATGATTCGAAGTAATCTTTTTACTACCCGCGGCTCAGCTGGAGAACTTGGTTATGGTAGACGGTTACATGAGGAAGAGACGAGAAAACATGGTCAGAGGTGATTCGTTGTAGAACTCGTCCTGGGTCATTTTGGGCATAGGAGTTCAACACAACGGGAATTTATATATTTTGGCCCCTGCACGAATGCGTTATGAACACGAGTTGGATTTAAGTAAAAAGCGAGTTACTTCGCTTGGCCCTGGCTTGTGCAAGGGGAACCCTGATTCTTTTCGTTGCAGCTTAAGGGTCTATCACGGNCGGCTTACCAAAACCACTGCGCCTCCGGCAACCTTGCTTCGCCAGGTTGGCGACAGCGAGTGATCTTTCTTGAAGTCTCTAGTACAGGGAATCATCCACATGGTGATGGTGGACACGATAAACTCGGGCAGATATTAACGCTGTTCATTCATTTCCATTTCAAGGGCCCTGACGTAGAATTCTTCAGCCCTTCTCCTTTACCAATCTTGGCGATGAGATCACAGACGATAACCTATATGAAATGATTCCAGCTTACCTCCTCGACGCGTAAGCAGTGGGAAGTGTTATAGCCAGAGTTGAGTCACATATTCCCAATCATAAACGTCCAATTTGGATTCCCAGGCTGTCGTGCGATGTTCATGGCCATGTGACTGTTGACTAGGCCCCCTACATCGCCGGTCACATGTTTCATGGGACGTTTTTCTCCGATGTAGGAGGCGGCGGAGAGCGGCCAAGTTGTAAGCTATAGAGTTCAAGAAAAGATGAGGGTGTTGATGGGCACATTACCACTGATCGAAGCCCATAAACACAAGGTGTTGATGTAGTCCGTATGGTGGCTGGTATACCTATGCTTAGAATGCAAGAGGCCGATGGACTCGGTATTTCTTGGAGCTGCATATCCACAACAATCTCGCTTTTTTCCAACTCGAGCAAAGTGTAATCCTATTCAATTTTACGATGCAGATGTATGTGAAAAAGTCCTCGAATGCTCTCTGAACCCAGTTCAGAACATCGTTTTACAGCAATGAGATACATGTGCGACCATTGTACCAGAACACGAATAGCAACGAATTCCTGCTGTCTGGTCGAGAAGTTCGGGAAAGAGACCAAGAACGATACCGTTGTCAGGTAACAAAAACCATTGTCTAAAACTTTGTTCATTTGAATTAGTTCGCAGGTTCAAGCTCTCCTTCACCCACTCACTGAAAGAAATGCACTGCCGCATCCTATTTCACTCATTGATGTCTCTCAGAGCTGGATATCAACTGGGGAAAAATCTCCGACGTGCAGCAGTGTATTTCTAGGTCTTCCTTTCCACTATTGTCATTTTGCGAACCGGTAACACCTCAAGACTCGGTCTGATTAGTGGTCAGCTGAGCGGGACTGAAATTAGTTGAGTAGAGTCAAGACTGATGAGTATAGCTTGATAGAGAATGTCTAGCTTGATCTTCGAATCCTGTTGTCTAAGGTTTCCTTTTTCTGAAGAAAAACAGCCTTCAGCGGCTGAACCTTACAATTTTGGAAACGTAAGAAAGCAAGTTGTCCGCCTCCACGTCCAGCAAAAAATTTTGTTGGTCGGCCCATTCATTCTGCTCTATGGTGCTTTGATGTTGGGAGGAGGGCATCATTGCCTTAGATTAGTAGGCTTCGGCATAGTCCTATGCTGAATAAAGTCCCTGGCCACAGAGCTCTCGGACCTTTCGAATTCGCTTTTAGTATTCTTATTAACGAAGAAAAGATGTGTCTCGCCCTAGGATGTCAGTCTGATTCAGTTCGTCACTGACTTTCAGAACAGACTTCTGTTCTTTTAGTTGTTTTTGTCTATAGTTCTTTTCAGTCGAAGGAAACAGTTGTCTATGATATTGGCTCGATTGTAGAAACTTTTTCATCGCTCTTGATGAGTTCCGAATGGTCGCCTTTTTGCACTATTCTGGACTATCTTTTCCATTATTCATCTCAGACTAGGTACACCAAATTTATCGTGAACTGTGCCTTTACAGCGCAATCACACGGCCACAGTTCGGGTGCGCTTCGTTGCGCGCGTCCATCGAAACTAGGTCACGCCGCAGCCGTCGCATGCGGCGAATCAGCCGGCGATACTTGACGGACGTCGCCGTTGTCATTGGGGCATACGATTTGCGCCTGGCCCATGGCAGTCAGCTTGAAGAAAAGATAGCACGGACAAATGCAAATCGTTCGCTTCACTGACATTTGGTGGTACTGTAATGTCTCCCTGAGACCTCAGTGGGGTGCGCCGCGCGCGAAGTGGGCGGGTGACCTACTTTCGACGGACGCGCGCAACGGACGTTCTCCCCACATTTCAGCTGGAATGTTGATCTGAGGACTGACCATGAGATGTCTAGGTAAAAGCACACTAATCGCACTGCTCGATTCGAACCATTTGCCATGCAGGTAAAACAGGGAATTTTTATGCTGCCAAGTTCGAATAAAATGGTCAGAACGCGCTTTTTAGAGGCAGTGATCGTCGCCAGGTCGCATCGTCGGACGTTTTGTTATGTGCTCGACGACCCTTCCCAACCTTCTCTGTCAGCTTAGGACCTAAGACTGGCTGAGTTCGCCGCTCCGGCTCAACTCCGACGAAGCAACCACGATGGCACTTTCCGATCCCCATACGATCTGTAGTCACGTCACTCGCCGGTTCCTTGAAAGGAAAAGAAGCATCCGCGGGGTTCCTATCGACCTCATTGTGTGTAGGTGTGTAGGCAACCTAATGAATGATTTGTTGATCTGTTAAATATAAATCCTGCTGTCATGCTGAGCCCATCAATGAAGAAGTTTAAGGCCTATGACTACTTAAGAGTAATCGGAAGTATGAACTATGGGCAAGGTGCATTTTGACTGCTAGATCAGCTCTTTGCACAGAAAGTTCTCATTGCCTTGCCTCTGGATCCCTCACTGTCCCTGAAGATATGTACGCTATTTACAGACATTGAAAAGCTTCTAGGACTTTATTTATCGAACTCATTTTCCGTTTCCCGATATTTGTTTCCCATCCAACATTTATCACACTACTTCAATTTGAATGCTTCGATAGAGCTTTGATGGGATTGCACTTTAGTAAAGGTTTTTGTTTTCTGATTGCCCCACGTAAAATCCTATCAAACTGCTTTCTCCTTAACTTTATCTTCCTAATACTTTCCCTTTCATCAGAAGCTTGTAGAGTTTCCTCTCTTTCAGAGGAGCTGTTGTTGGGAATTAAGTACGCGCCGCAAACTCGACCTGACCCAGCGAGAGAACTGTGGGACAGGTGTGTGTCAGGACGTGCCATCACCACTGTTTTAGGTTGGTGCACTCAACGACATCGGCTAAACATCTGACGACCGTTCATCTGTAACTATAAGTTCCTGGAGCAACTAATTGGAGCCACCTGCACATTGACCTAGTTTCGTAACACTGACCTCAATGGCATGTGTCGACCCATACCTGTGTCATACATAGTCTACTCTGGCAATCGCCTCCATGAAAGCGATAGAAAAGTGGGAAATAAGCAGTCAAGTCGATGGAAAATTCTGCGAAAGGGAAAAAGCATAGTTCCTCCGAATTATTGCCAATAATTTCAGGGATATTCCGTGTTGAAACAACTGGTTCCAATCGAGCAGGATGGCGTAGGAGGCGGAAACTATCCATGCCATATGATGCCGGGAGCTGCCAGCTTTCTCATCTTTGAAGTATTCCAGCCACAACGAACATCAGCCTCTCCTGAATGTACCCGTTGCTGATCAGGTACGTGTCTTTCAGTTCCTTTCTATAAGGAGGAACTCTTTTCATGCTGAGCTTGACATTTGGCCTGAAGACCCGCTTCGAAAGGTATCGTGCGGGAGTTTTTGTGAGAGGGGGTGACTTTTCCGAGCAGGGCTTGATTCATTTCCGTCGGACGTTGTGTAGCTGCTATCCGGTCTGGATCAGTGCCCAGCATAGCTTTGACTCACGGGTACCACCAACCCGTACTGGCCGTTCCTGGACAAAGCGCTCTCTGGGTAGTGCTGACGCTATTTTTAGCAATTCTGATCCATAATCGCTCGATAACTGAAACAAGTATCATACCGGCTTTGGTTCCTTGACTCTGGCACGTTCACGAGCCAGGATTGCACGGACATCGGAATTCATTTGAACAGATGGCGGTTGACAGACCTTAGAAAAAGTCGTTCGATGTCATTTTTTCGGGGGATTTTTTAAGCGAAGGGCTACCTGAGTGACAAGAGCCTGTTGCGTCCAATGTTTCGCTTCCATTGACTCTGGTCTTTCGACCACAGATGTTACCTCTTTCTTTTCCTGAAAGACATTTTGAAATGATCTTTATGAGCTGTTTCACCCTCCGTTTGATTTACACATTTCTCTTGGACTTCTTCCCCTTCCCCTTCCTGTTTTATCCCTTTCGACAAACGATTATGTTTGAGATAGAAGAGAAAAATCTGCTTTTAGTCATTATTTTATAATTATTTTATTTATATTTATATTTATTTTATCGGGCAGCTCGGTTAACGCCGGGCTTCCCTCCTTCTTATGGGTTTGCCCAGCTACGCCGGGCGCTACTCCTTCCTGTGAGAAATTTGCTATGCGTAAACGTAACACTTGAGATCCTCCTTTTTCTTCAAAAGCTCTACACCCTCAGTATTAGCTCCGAGTTAGGAGCGATTTTTTCGTAAGGCATCTTAGCTGTGTCCGAATAGTCCTGTACTCCTACCAAATTTGAACTCTCTAGGTCGACGGGAACCGGAGTTATGAGTCTCCGGTCACACACACACACACACACACACATACACATA
>UZAF01017099.1:8933-35549 GCA_900617895.1 Haemonchus placei | reverse complement strand
CACCCCCCTCCTCCACCCTACCTCTTTAGAAGAAAAGCAGTGGAAGTCGTAGATGTGGGCAAAGTGAGAGGCCCTGTCCGGATAAAGCTATAGAATCGGTTTCTTCCGTTAGCCCCAATTAGTACATTTTCAAACAGGAAGTCCTGCGGAAACTTAGACATTCTGACGTTATCATGGGAAAATGTGTGTTGCCGGACAAAATTCCCGTTTTACGTGCGTTCTACTTGAGATCAGAATCTCCTTCTGAGCGAGAACAGCGCTGTTCAAGTGCTGAACGGCAAAAAATGGCATAAACTGATTCGAAAGTCAGGGATAAAGAGGAGCAACCCAAGTCTTTCGGATTTACGCCATCATTAAGAATAGCATAATGGAGAACTCATCCAGCTGTAAGAAGCTGTAAGATTGTTTGTAGTAGTAGCGCTTCCTCAATGAGCCGGATTAATTGCTGTTTTCGAGACCTCCGAGATCTTATTACTGGGCAATTAACAAAAAAAAAAACGGATTTTAGCAGCCCCTGCATTACTAGTACCATAGGCCGGCAGCCGGCCGGCAAACCAAATCTACGCCCTTATTAGAAATCGGAACTGGCGCCGTGCCGTGCCTAGTTACCAGCCTCCAAACTGAGAAGGCTACAAGGGCCCTGTCTCGAATTGAAGCTTACAACTTATGCGATCAGTATCTTCTCTGAAGAAAATTCGGTATGCGATGTTACAGACAAGGCTTTTACAGTTATATTTTTGGTTGAGCTTCTTGAGGTACAATAATATTCTCGAAGGGCCCAGGATACCAGTGTTACCGACCCTTTATATAAAATGCACAAAAATCATGGACTAGATAGGAGAAGTCAGGAAAAGAATTTCAGCTGAATTGTAACACAACTGTAATAATTAACATAACTTACTATATCTACAGACAACCGGCCAGACAGTTCTTGTTTTTCATGGTGAACGCTTTTTCGAACTGTGTGACTTAGTTTACCCTGAAGTTTCTCAAGGAAAAAACCTAAACAGGATAGTCCTCCAACCGAAAGTTCTGCGTGGGATAGTTATGGAGTCCATCCACTGCGCTATGGGAAATCTTTACCTATTAAAACATTCAGCAGCGTAATAAGCAGATTCTCTCCGTAAATGTGAACGTTCTACGACACTATGGTAATAGCAAACCCATTAGAAACTCGCGGCTTCGGAGTTGGCATTTGAGAGTGAAAATGGCGAAGACGTATATTACCCATGGGATAAGCTCTTCTTACTGAAGGAATTGAATTTTCACGAAGAGTGAAAAGTCTGTAAAAGGTGTGGTGATGACGATGAAGTAGAAAGAAAATCTAGTAATACAGATGATAAACATGGCCCATTGACATAGGGCTCACTTGCTAATCAGGGTTCAGGGAATGCGACAGAAAAACTCCAGTAGTAGTTGGGAGTAACTGAAATGGAATTCGTCCGCAGAACGTATTTGTATTGACGGCATCTGAAGAAAACAGCAAGTTGTGAGCCGTTCAGTGAGCTGGGAGGCATCGAAAATGTAGTTGTCGCAAAGCCAAGACCATCGAAAAACAAAGCGAAAGAGCACTGTTGGCATCTTGATTGTCGGAAATTTGAAAAAAAGGAAGACTAAGGACATCATGAAGAATGACAAATTGCTGGGATGCATCAAGCAGTCAAGTTCCACTGTGAATAATGTAAACATGTGAAGTCATAGAATGAACTTATGAAAAATCAAAAAACCAAGAAGAAGTTGAAACTTTTTCCCATCTATCACTTCCAGTTTTAGGGGCCGATCGCGATTTCGGGTGCAATATCGATGGCGGATTGGACTGAATAAATTTTGACCAGCGACCACATAGAAGAATATTTCTATCCACCTTCACGTCTCGATATTCGGATTGAATGGAATTCGATTCCATTCTATACTTGAACAGTTGGCAAACCATTTATAGTAAGGACTGGGTGAAGGTTGACCATGGGTTTTCTATTCGGGGCGTATGGTCTACTAACGTTGGTATTCACTGCAATCACAAGTTAATACCACATCGCGATTGAGGCCATAACTTGAAGCCCGAAAGAAGTGTGGTACAGCTTCACGGACAAGTAGGCACTACTCCGTCCCACCCTATCTTCTTGCCTAAAACCGTTTTTCATTGTGTCTTATACGTGATGGGCTTTTGATTGTGTGGCGTCTTTTCTATTTTACTGTATCAGACATTCTTCCCTTCCTTTTTTTCCTCTTGCGAAACCAGTCTTGCGTTTGAACGCTGAAAGCGGTGGATGGCAGGGTACATCTGTAATTTTTCGAAGTAGTGGCCACTCGAGCCTACTGCTTTGGAAAGTGATGTCAGAAAAATGCGAGAGCCTACGTAAGACATACAGAAAATGAAACATAATTACAAAGGAGAAGAGCCGAGGAAACCGCTTGAGATTTGGAATAGTGTAGCATAAGCAAGTGAAACCAGTTAGGTAAATACCTTCCCAAGTGGGAACGCCTCAAAATGGGAGAACGTCCGTTGCGCGCGTCCGTTGAAAGTAGGTCACCCCGCCTACTCCGCGCGCGGCGCACCCCATCTGAGGTCTTGAGCTGACATCACAGTACCGCCAAGTGTTAGCGGAGCGAATGATTTGCATTTGTCCGTGTTATCTTCCCTTTGGCTGACTGCTGTGGGCCAAGCGCAAATCGTATGCCCCACAGACAACTGCGACGTTTGTCAAAGATCGCGCGCTGACGCGTCGCATGCGACGGCTGCGGCGCGACCTAGTTTTGGCGGACGCGCGCAACGAAGCGCACCCCTCAAAATGAGGGGAGGCTGCGATATTGACAGGTGAAAAACAGGTGATATTACTAGTTGTGCTGTGTTATCAACTAGCTAATTCATGTTCGAATAAAAAGACAAGACGTGGTGGTGTTATCAACAAGTCAGTACTTGTCCATTACCAGATGTATTGGGTTGTCAACCTGTGAGTTCAGGCCGAACACCAAGGTGTTCCCGTCCTTCTCGCAACACCCCTCCCTTTCCCCACATGTTGGAATCTGGCGGAGTTCCCATTTGATTAATTCTTAATTGATGTTTTCTTTCTTCGACTGAAGAACTGATGACTACCTATACTCTCCTTTTTCGCCCAAATAAATTTATTGTGGCCATTGCCTGTGAGTAGTTCAGAGTGCCCATTAAAGAGCTCAAGTTGGAGCAATGGAGCTTCCGCAGGCATTCATTGAGGCTGGGATATGGACTAATACGAACGCTGAGATGCAACTGACTAAAACCCTCAATTCAATGAGACTTTCAAGCGAAGCATACAATCACAAATTCAAAATAAGAAAGTAGAGAAATTTTCCGGAATTCCCTTCTCGGATTCCTTAGAATCTCAAAATTAAGCAGCTGCGAAGCTAGCAACTTCGTTAAGAAAACTTCATTCACTCTAGATTTTGAGTAAATCGGTGCCTTCAAGTGTCAAGGACTTAGCCGTTCAAGCGGCCGGTTGGGGTGGTTGCCACTAACTGGTAAGTGATTTAGTAGAAGGTCGTAGGGTAATTAAACAATTTCAAGAATCAAAAATGGCAAACTGCCTTTTTTGATCTTGCCCGCTCGTTTTCTTCTGGAAATGGGGTGCTCTCATTTTTTCATTCAGCTTTTCATTTAATTACTCATTTTACTATATTTAGATATTCAATACACATTTCATAATAGTAGCATAAGGCGTGGGACGACGAACAAAAAAGCGCCAGAATATTTAATTATTGATGCAGTTTCCAACGAAAAATGACAGGGAATGAAATGCGAAAGAGTCGATGAAAGGCGTCCATTTCGGATGACGTATAGAGCCGATAAATAAAAAGTCTATGAATAATCTAACAGGAGATATGAGACCAGAAAGCACCGAATTCACACTTTCTCGGATCGCCGTTGAGCTTTGATCACCGGAGGGGATAGTGGTGACTCAAATATCACGCATAGGGATGGGCACACAGTTGATGCTCTCTAAAAGGTCGAAAGAGATTTTCAGGCCGGCACCTCGTGGAAAAACTCACGGGGTATGACGAGGGCTGGGAAAAGCCTTCGTCTTCGAGTAGTCGGTGGGTTTATCAGTATTAAATCTGATACGGGAACGGCATTTGGAATTGTCAACCACAAGCATACGTTAGAGTTAGGAGGCCTTGCTATGCCATAGGTAATATGAACGGCGAAGTTGGGAAATCTGAGCTACTACTTTAATCATCGATGCGCTCATAAGAAGCCTTGCATGATCAAATATGCAAATCGTGGACGAATTGGATCACGGGGAGAAATTTCCTTTGTGATTCAACGATTAGAGTAGCAATAGATAGTTGCTCAGGATATAATTGGATAATTACGAGCCATTTGAGGAAAATGCGTAAGCAGCATCAATGCTGTCTTCAGCGTACAAGATTACGGCTCCCTTCTATCCCAGTTTTGCAGGACTTGCAAACAAAGGTAGTTTGTGCACGAAGAGCAGTTTCCGAGTCTAAAGCTAAAGGATCTTTGTATAGTATACAAAAATAGCTACGACAACAAAGAATATAAGGCAGCATGCTGATATGACAGAGTAATCCTTCCCGTTCACAGATGTGCCTGCGAACTTCCATTTGAAATCGGTGTCCCCTATACAAAATCTCTCGCTTTGCATGTCAAACGTCACTCCAGACAGACCACATTTACCAAATGGCCATATATCCGACCCTTGGAAACGTTATGCTTTACTTTCCTGGATTTATAACGTTCCGAGGAATGGCGCTCGTTCCCTCTCCTATACCTCCTTTGAATGGAGTTTTATTAAGCAATTAGACCTAACAAGTTGGTGTAAGCGCCATGTGATCTGATTATATGGGGTATTGTATCATACTGCTTTGCCTATCTTTACCTGTCCAGCTCCCAAGGTCAATTACCCAGGCTAGGTGGTTGAAAAAGTTTCCGCAGTCGTTTTACCACTACCATAAATAAATAAAACCCTTGCAGATTAAATAAAAAGATAACAGAGCGTTGTCAAGACCTCTATTCGAAACGGGAAATGCGTTTGTGTAGGTGAAAACTCAGCCCAGCAGCTTGAAAGGTCATCCCGACCATTACAATGGTACTTTGCCTTTTTGTTCTTTTATTCATGTATGAATTAGCCAATCTCAAAGGATAAAAGGTTTTATCGCTACAGAGGAGATCCGATTCGTGGAAATAGTCGTGAACAAAAAGGCATAGCAAATGCATAAGGTATAAGCTTTTTTCGCTGTGGTGTTTTTACGGCAGCCATTCCCCGCTCCTTCTAATTTGTCATACGTGTAGCCAACAGAGCTCCCAGGATCAGCTTTTCCTTCTCTTCCACCTTCCGTCTCGTGAAGAGCTTTCAAAATATCCCGAAACATTTTCTATGGTCTCTCTGTAATGATGACTTATGAGCACAGCAGAACAAATAAAGTATTAAGGGATTCCAAAAGAGACCAATGGGAGAAAGGCTAATGAGGGGAACGGGATAGGCTGACGCGGCCGCCTCGTTCGAAATTAATAGTGATTCGATTGTCGGCAAAACAATTAGAGATACCAGGAAATACGGAATAAGGACGGAATTCGTCCGTGACCATAGAGAAAATCGATGAGTTGGGGAAATTTCCTCAGTTTCTTCTTCCAGACTACCTACGGCTGCTCTGATGACAGTGTGTAGCTTCAGATTGAGGTAATGGTAATCTTTGGCTTTTAAGAAATTAGAAGTCCTGTTTTCAAACTACCAGTCAAAAACAGCAAGAAGTTCTTCTAGGCGCTTATTAAGAACCACTTCTGGGTGCTAGAGGAATCGAAAACCACAAATATAGTCAAAAAATTTTATGCGTAATCTACTTCATGTCAGTTCGGGAAGTAGGCGTGATGTGGAAAACTTGAATACAAGAAAAAGTCCTTGAAAAAGTAGTGCAAGGTGGCTTTCAACCGTGTTTTTGGATCCAGCCCACTTCTTAACTGCCAAATCCCAGGGGACGAAGTGGCGGTTTTCATCAAAAGCAGTCAGGATAAGTGCACCTTTACTCTTACCCTCATAGATCCTGTGAACCTCGAAAAAGAAAATTGGAATGGACCAAAAACGGCAACAATCAGATATACAAGGTGCCATGTTTTGAAAATTTGCTGGAATTAAGCATTGAAGTAAGTCACGGTCAACTCAGTATTTAAAACCCGACAAATATCATGAACGAAAATTTGTTGGGCGAAGCCACAAGGACTGAGGCTTTGCCGAAACTTATTCTGATTGAGTCAGTAATCTGAAAAATATTAGAGCAGCTCTTCCACCAAACGAGTATACGACGCTCCGGGGTCGTTACTCAAGAGCCTAGTTTGGGCGAGGGCGGGCACAATAAAGTGACAGTCAACGATTTGTTGGATCCTACTTGGAAAGTGTAAAAATGCCTTTGAACAGGATTTCTCGGAAGAAAGTGAGATGATGTGCAATGTTAAGGGCTATTGCTCTTGGGATGAGTTTTTTCGAAGAGAGGGAAGGAGGGAGCTGCATGGCCGAGAAAATTCACAATGACGTTGCAGACTTCACGCTCGACGGCTTTCCGTTAGCCTTTATGCAACAGCCACCCTCTAGAAAGTGGCTTCATCGCTGTATGACTAAGTAACAATCACGAGGCAAGAAGTCAAAAGTTCGGAAATACAATGAACTTGTCCCCCCCCAGACGGGGTGAGGTTCATTAGTGATCACACGAGAAGAAGTTCCTCGAAATGATGCTATTCATGAAGTCAAAGAATGAGGCGACCACGAGTTGGCCAAAATCGCTAGAATAGCAGCGGGTGGATCGACGTCTTGCCGTCGTCTTGTGTGAGTTGCAATCGCCAGCGGCTTAAACATGGGCGGAGCCGTCGTGCGAGGGACTGCAATGGAGTGCTGAGTCAGATTTATGAATGGCTCGCCATCCTCAATTTCAGCCGAATCGATTCAGTATGGACCCTTGGGAAGAGTGGTCCCCGGTCGTGCACTCCGAGACACTTATTAGATCGTCGGGCGACGCGCATCATCCCAAATCGTGGCCAGAAAAACCCAGTCATTTCCTGCAAAGCTTACAGCCTATGAAGCTCAGTAATGTGTGACAATTACTATGGCAGCTGCTAAGAAGGCGAAAACATTTGCTTCCTGACAATTCAATTTCACCGCTGTGCCTCGTGCGGGAAACAGGATTTCCGTAGCGGTTTCCTTGAAATGGAAACTACGCTAGCCTTCAAAGTTTCGATTACACAGGTGTTATGACAAACATTCAGTGCAGCTGGTCTTTCGAAATGAGCTGTGGAAACTGCATCCACCTCTTAGAATACAGCCGTGAAGCTGATGTATAGCGAAGCTCAAAATCTTGAACGCTAATCAAACTGATATAGAAAGTGGCACCTTTGGACGAACATGCGTCTGGTTAGCGAATTAGTGAATATGGCCTCCCAAGTGGGGGTTGGTGATTGCTGAGTAGAGCCTGGCTAGTTGGAAACGCTTCTGACCGGGATTTCGCATCATCCCTTCCCTCCATCTTTGACAAAGTTGCAGCAATCGTTTGATTTTCTACTCCTTTTTTGAATCAAATAATATTTCCTGTACACGAGGTCTTGCACGGGACAAACAGGGCAGTGCAATGGTGTTCAGTGTATGCCGTTGCTTACGCCTTTAATTTGAATTCTCAATCTTTTGCTCTCTTTTTTGAAAATGAATATCCAATAAAAATTCAACTGATAGATAACCAAAGCCTCGAATTGTACTCACAAATGTTTCGAGTGATTATAACGCCATTATCAGATGTAGTTATCAATAAACCTTTTTCTTTACAGAGATATCATTAGTTAAGAATTGGAGATTACTGGCGGTCGGTCAAGTTTTGTCAGGAATGATATTGAACAAAGAGGATCCCTCATTGAGTCACAAACCTTGCTGGGTAGCGGTCGTATCCTAATAGCAAGGAATGAACGAAATTCTCGTCTGCTAATCATAGTGCCGCTGGGTCCCTATCAGTTCCCTTACAACTCACTTTTGTCACCCTACTCTACCATTCCGTTTTATTGAATGAAACATACTAAGCAGTCAATATTAGGCGGCTCTTTATAAGCGCCTTATCAGTTCTTATCAATTGTTATCGTCCCAGAGTACCTCCGACCACGTCACATCCTACATCACCTATTGAAATACCCAGGTTCCACTGTTGTCACGAAGGACATTTCGAACCTAGTGGCCTTAGCCTCCAAGACTCTTAGCCAGCCTTTGCCCGCTTGTTATCAGCCCTCGTCACCAACCACCTTCGGTCCCTTTACATAACACACTGCCTCCCAAAGTGCTCCACTAGTAAGATGAAAGACGTTTTAGACCTAATGGCTCTCGCCTTCTATGGCTCGTTATCAGTCTCTAACAGTTGTAATCAGTACCTTGAACATCTATGGTCCATTCTTAATCCACATCTCTAACTAACGCCAAGGCTCCAACGTTTACAAGAAGGAGGTAATGGGCCCTGCGGCTCTCACCTTCTATTGCTGTTTGTCAGTTCTTTTCCCTTGTTATCACCTCCTATCACATATCGTCAGTGTTCCCATCCTTTTTGACACAGTAGAATTCACATAGTAGAATTCTTTTTGCTGCTGCGGTGTTTTCAACAATTGGATGGAAAAGGTGAATTATTTTTACTGTTAACAGTGTCTTTCTTTATTGACCTATGTTTACGAGTGACTAAATTTCGAAAGGCATTTCCGCTTACTGTAGTCAGCTATTCGCACCAAGACCCACATGAACGCAATGCCACACACTGTTTAGCTCTTCCAACACCCCTTCTACTTCAATCTTCTGGCCTTATTCTCGTCCAGCCCCTTTTTGGCGAGTCAGTCTTTTTTCACTTCGGGAGCACTGACTCACGTGCTTTCTTCGCCTGCATCGCACTATGGTCCATGTTCTCTTCCATTTTTCGTCAAAATCCGAATAACTCGGAATTATCGTGAACTTTGCCTTTGAATAGCGCGGACCACTCTCCCATTCAGGATAGATTCGAAAAGATAGGCGCAGCACTACCATCCATTGTGCTTCGTTAGACTGTAGGATGGCATAAATCAGATGCTGCCCAATATTAACGAGCGTCAACAGCTTTGATCAATCTTTTCTCGGGTGGGTGATGTGGGTGAGTTAATCAGAAAGACCCTCTTTGAATGACAAGTTGGTTTGCTTTCTTTGACGAGCGCATTATTTTTAAACACTCCCGCAGTATTTTTTTTTTTGACCAAGCCTTGCTGAAAAATACAAATAGCTCTCAGAAGAAGACAAGGATGCCTCAGAAGAAGACAAGGATGCTACTTTCATGTGGAAATCTGGCTGGCCGTTGAAAGGGTGAATATAAAAAATCGTTGTGCCATGGCCAAACCTCATCACATACTGCTGAATAAAAAAAATTCAGGAAATTCCCATTCTTCCCTGCAAAGCGCTTCAGTTCCATGGGGATACCCGAAAACAGCAAACATTCAATAGAAACAAATGAAAGGGATTGTTTAGATGTCTCCGTAGCGCCAAGAGTCCAATCGCCACAACACTGATTTCAACCATTTCCAGCTTCTTATTGACTGTTGGAGAGCCTTCTCGTAGCCTTCTTCTATCAATTACGTACTGTTTTTTTTTTGATTGAGGTGATGCAACTTATTATCGTTTCACCAGTTTATAATTGATATAAAAAGCGAAAAAGTCAGTGCTCAAAGTAACTGCGTAGGTAACGTATGCTGTTCTATTGAGGTCTTGGAGCAGCTATTAACACCTCAACATCAAAGTTGCATAACAAGCAGCCGTTGCTACGATTCACGTTACTCATTTCATCCATTCAGAAATTTCAGCGGCTGGCAGACTGGTAGACCCCACCATGGACTCGATCGTTTCTAAACTTTTACTAGCGCACACACAAGAATGTACAATCGGAGCTGTAGTGTAGCCATGGTAGGGGCATCTGGGGGCACCTCATTGTTAGTGCCAAATTGAAACGACCAGAGAAAAGAGATGGCCGGCACTGCTTTCTGATGCCAGAGGGCGGTGTGGTTCGCGTATGAAAGGCTAAACGAGTAGAATGAGTGTGAAAACTTTGAGTGGTGCAGACTACTTCAGTTTGCCTCGCCTTCAGCTATTTGGCAATAAAAAAATGAAAGAACGTTTAGAAAAAAAGAAGTGCACTGCTCGAGGAGAGGTCGTTGTGAGCGCTTCCAAAAAGGGGATAAAGTGGCACAGACTTTAAAGAAACTTAGAGAATAGACCCCGGTTATTGCCGAAGCAGCACCTTCTTTGTTCATCCCTCACCCTAATCCCTTTTGGTCGCAGGGGTTCCCCTTCTTGTAACTTGTCGTGACTGTTCGAGGCATCATGCGATGGCTTTCCTTCGACATCCTATCCCGTTGCCATTTTTATCGTTTGATCCTGTGGCCTTCTCAGTGCGTATCTCACCAGCGCATTCTTAGCACTACAAGGGCGGTCAGCATGGCCGTCCTGGTAACCTAGTTTCTGATCCGATATGGTCGAGTCCAACCGCAGGCCGATCTGAGCATCCTCACTTCAGCGGAGCCAAGTTGTTCTTAGGCTTCTTGCTTGCAAGAGAACTCTCCCTGTCGTAAAACATTGTGTACATCACCACTGCTCTGGACACCTTTTCCTTGACAGTAATGGAGCATGGTTGGCTTAGAGGATACTAATCGGCTTTCACCATTTTATTAATGCCGCATTCTGTTAGGCTTTTACAGCCTGGTCCACACAGCCTGGTCCACGCTACTGCCAACGGCTAGGTCTCTCCCCAGGTTTCGAAACACCCGGACTCTCTTTGAGGCTTCTTCAATACATGTACTCTTTCCTTTTGACCATGCTTCCAGCTGCATGTAGTCTTCAGCGAATTTTTCGTTACACTCATGAACACTTCTTCTCACGATGGAAGTCATAGAATCAACGATTGCAGGGGTCCCTTATAATAAGTTGTTTCGCCCAGGATGAAAATGTGCTTTGAAACCGGAAACCAAACCTGTATTACTTGATGGTACCAGCCACAGCATCTTCCTCCACCATCTCTCGGTCGACAAATTTGCGCCTGAATTCTGAAATTTTACCATATTTTGAATTCGAGGCCCCATCTTATACCACACCTGCAGTTACAAGGAGCCCCAGAGATTGTATAATGTGAATGCCATGCCCATAGTGTACGAGTTTCAACAGCATTATAGAGGCTACACCACTCACAAGGGGCCAATGTAGCGAGTTCCAACAAGTTGTCATGATCTATAGCAGCAGTGAAAGGCAGTCCCGAATAGTTTTGGCTTAGGGTAGACAGCTCTTCGCGCCATGTCAGCAACTGAAACCTTGTCCGAATACCCTTCCATGTCATTTCCACAACGTTAATTTCAAACAATCTCTATTTTCACTACTTTCAGGAGCCTTATTTTTCTCGAAATCGAAAACATTTCTCGCTTCCTTCACCACTGATGCCCTATTTCCAAATAATACTTCTGATTTACAACTTAAAAAGGGTCCCTCACAAGTGAACTGTGCCTTTAACACGCCTAAGAACAGCAAACAGCCTACGTCAAGGTGTTGCTGCATCCACCTTGATTCATTTTGGATGAAGGAGAAGGAGCAGTTAGTTAAACCTTGCTGCCGATACAAGAACTATATCATGAGGCAAATCTTATTTTAAGTAATCGAGCTTTCACGCATTAATTTCAGCTGATAGAGAGCATTCTCCTGCGTTAGAGATCATGGCATAACCAGGGAGAAGTGCTTCAAAAAGTAAAGTCCAAACTATTCGTTGGCTTCCTTGACTACTATGGTTCCGTGTGGATGTTCAGCTGTTTCGATATTACATATGACGCAAGAAGTTCTAAATAGAGTAGGCAGCATTCAAGTATGAGGGTGTGGTAACCTCTTCCCAAAAAACGCGTCGCGCTCGCCATATTGGTTCACGCGCAGCGCAGTTGCGCGCTATAACGGTAAAGGTTTTAATTCTCGTGAAAAGATACAGTAGTCGCTGCGAAACCACTGCCACTCGCTGTGAGTTCCGGAACAAGCAACTCCACCCCACAAACGATCATAGTTCCTTGCAATGATTTCAAGATATAATATCAGCAGTGGTGTTTACTGTGAAGAGAGTACAAGAGTTATACTTCAACCTCAGTGAGTAGGGTTCATTGTGACCTTTTATGCCGTCTTCGAAGGACGATGAAAGCAAATCCAGTAAGTTTTCCACCTGAACCTTGTGTGACATTGAGTCAATTTGTTTCATTAAGGTGTTCTACAAAGAATAGAGGAACTGCGCAAATTATTCGTTGCATTTCGTAGAAACAAGCAGGCCCAGAAACTGGATGCGGAGCCCGTGGTCCACAGGTGAGATCAAACATTTGCTAGGATCGCTGCTGAATGGCTGTGGGAAACCGCACTCATTATTAGGATGTAAACGTAGATTCTCAACAGCGAATGTCACTACTTTATGTTCCACCAGTTGCGTTACGATTACTCATACATGCATCGTATGCCCACGACCGCATGTCTACGATGAAAGTGTTCAGCAGAGTCTCACAATATTCTAATACTCTTCCAATTTGAACGCCCTGAGGCGATCGTGTGGATATCCCACTCGATCAATGTCCTTATCAAAAATTTCCCTGCAGGTGTCACCTTCCTGTGGCTAGAAGGAGACAAGCCGCTCTGTAACACAAACCAAACGGCTGACTCTGATTGACCGACACCGACCGATACCAGTGTAGAAGCGTTAAAAACTCATCTTGTTTACCTCTCGAAAGTACGACCGCTTTCTGTTTGGAAAAAATCAAATGGTATAGGCGGTTCTCCGATCAGTTTATGACGTCGCCGACTGGCAATCACATTTTGCCTACTCTCAATCGCCTGATTGCGATTCCCAGTCGGTGACGTCATGAAGTGATCGATATCGGTTGCGATATCGATGTAAATGTCGACTTCATATTTCATATTGCTTTCCTTAACGGGAGGTTTCTTGAAATTACACACTTCCCATCGCACCGCCCTGACTTTCTGCGGACTTACAGACAGAACAACATACCGACAAACAGACACACAAAGTTAGAGGTTCATCTTCATAAAAGATAGTAACAGTTTTGTGTGGTTGCCTTCAGGCAACGTCATTAGTCAGGCGAAATAATCATTAGCAGATGATGCAGTTCACGGTCAAGATGAACTCAGATAGGAAAGCTTCTAGAACTGCGAGTCACCATAGATGAATTGCTTGAGGAACAACCCTATTTCACTCTTATGTCGTTGTCCCTTATGAGGACATTCTGTTTTGGTCAATGATGATGATGTGATAGTTTGATCCTCTTGGTCAATGTCATGCGACCTTCAATTTACGCTTCTGATGCCTGTTTCTGAGAACATCCATGTATTGTAAAACATAAGTTTTTTAGGCTTGAACAGCAACACCGTGCCTGAACAAAAAAGGGTGAAGTGAAAATTGGTATTAGCACTGAGAAACACCCGTGGTATTGATAAACATGCCCAAAAAATGAAAATGCAGTAAAGGCTTCACTGACACGGATGGATCAGAATGCATAATCACTACGCAACGACGTTACGAGTTTGTAGCTGCTGCGAAATTCTGATAAAGACAGTTCTTCACAGAAACGTCTTTGTCAAGAATACTATTGTCAGTTGTGTCAGGTGTAGCATTTTCATTGCCTGCATGGCACTGATTAAATTGATCAGGAGCGGTTCTGAATGAATAACGAAGTATGAGTCCACTCAACTTTTATCAAGCCAGTTTCAGAGATGCGTAGAATCGTTGTGGCATTCCGAACGCGTATGTTACCTACACATTGGCTTGCGGAGACCGATGTCCGTTTCACCAAACGGTGCCACTAGAACTGCCCACTCTGTGGGCTAATTCTAAGCTGATTGCTGACATTCGAATACAGGCGACAGGTCCCCGTGACAGGCCGGCCCATGGACACCCACGTCACATCGAGAACGTTGATGTCACTGAATGAATCTCTAGGTAATGCAACCGGGCTAGTACAAAAGTCGCGCAACATATGGAAGACTCGCGTTGCGACGCTAAATGTTGACAAGTTAACGGGACGCTAGTAAGAATTAGCATAAGCCCTAGAGCGTCGATGAATTGACACTGTGCGTGCAAAAAGTGAGGTGGTTCCACTGCAAGTCCAGGAGCATTGGCCACGGCTTTGAAGCCGTTCTTTTAAAGTGGTGGTCTCAAATCGGAGTTGGGATAATTGTCTCTGAACCGTACCGTGTCCGATAGTGAGCGTGATGACTGCTTGATGAAAAGCATTACAGTCATGGGACGCCAAAATACCGTCGATTCTCAGCGTACGCTTCATAGACTGGATGCCTCGAGCAACAGCGACAAGTTCTGGAACTTGCTTGATGAAAAGCCAGCTGAAGTACTGGTACAAGAAGCCATAGTTGTCGCGGATGACCTAAACGGTCACGTGGGCGCTTCTAGAGACTGTTCTAGCTGTCATGGTGATTTTGGATATGGATCACGTAACAGTGACGGCGAGCGAATTCTCGTATATGTACGTATGTATGTAAATTCGTGTTTACAATGACAAGATTATACGGGTGCATAATCTTGTCATTGTAAACACGAAATTTTGAAATGTGACTCCCATCTAATGAAGTATAGCGGCGAGAACAAAACACAAATTTTGTTCTTGTCAGGCAGTGCGATCATAACAGACGCGAAGACAGCATTCTATAGAACGGTCACAACACAACACCGACCGGCAGAAACTCGAACTAGCGGAAAGGTGTGGACCAGCGAGAATCAATCGGTGGCGACTGAATGAGAAAGAATCTGCCGTCGCCTCCCGCGTTCTATTAGCAGCGGTAACCACTGTCGACGAAACTTGGAAGGGAGCTGACGAAGCGATAACCCGGGTTGCGCAGTCGGAGCTCGGCATGATCAAGTCTGGACAGTGAAAGGTTGACAATAAACATGGCAGTGGACGAACCATGTCAGAGATAAAGTACGTGAAAAGAAAAAGCAGTACCACGCATTTCTTAAGACAGCTGGTAACTTGCAGCGCTATCATATAGCGAAGAAAGAGACGAAGAAAGCCGTTGCTTCTGCGAAGGCTTTCTTCGTCTCATTATAAGCCGATCATATATGAAACGATGGTGAGACTGTGGTACATTTACAAACTGGCAAAGATCCGCAATCACTAGACCAAGAATATAGTAAAGTTCTTCCACATGAATGACGAGAACGGTCACTTCTTGATGGACCTAAACACCTTAAGCAAACATTGAAACGATGGCGAGAGTACTTAGAAAACAACTCAGTCGAATTTGCTCATTCCGCGATCCCTTGGGCTCCACCAGTACATGGTCGCGTCCCGAAGATAACCGTGGAGATCAGCATGGCTATGAAGAGCATGAAATCAGGCAAAGGAATTGGCCTTGACGACTTAGCGGACTTGTAGAAATCAAAGGAGGCGGATTCGTCAATCAGGTCGTTGCAGAGAAAAAGGTGCCTGGGAGCTGGCAACTGAGCACGACGATTCTTATCTGGAAGAAGGGCAGGCCTAAAGACAGCACTTGCTGCCGTAGAATCGGCTCACTCTCGCACAGCACATAAATCTTCGAGAGAATTGTACACGGTCGTATCCGTGACATTGTCGAGCTGACCACAAACCAGTGTGGTTTTGTGATGTTTGCAGCATCAATGGCTGCTTTCATAGTCCGCAGGCCGGCGCGCTGGCGCGCNGCCTGCGCGCCAGCGCGCCAGCGCGCCAGCGCGCCTGCCTGCGGACTATGAAAGCAGCCAATGCCATACACGCCACTCGCCTTCCAGAAAAGCGTCGCGGGGAGCAAAGTCGGTACGTCTTGCCTTTCTAGACTCGGAGCAGGTTTTCGATCGCATTCCGTGTGACGTTATGCATGTGGTATGCCTTACGACACCATTTCGTTCCCGAAGAGTTTGTCGAGCAAGTTCGCATCCTTTACTCTAGTCCAAGGAGCCGGGAGCAAAGAGCAGCGGGCATATCAGAGGATTTTTCCACCTCCGTTGGAGTACACCAAGGCTCTGTGCGTTATCCCAACTGCTATTTGATGTCACCACATGGATACTATCAAAATAAACCTTCAAGCCGGCTACAAGGACGCTTCTTTATGCCGATGACGTGATCCTCGCCAGCGAAGACAAAAGCGAGCCCGAGCAACAGGTGCAAACCTGGTCCGACCGTCTGGCTATGTTCGGGCTTAGGTTAAACGTCAAGAAGACCGAACACTTGACCACTGATCCGAGCAGTCCAGGCTATATCAAAATCAATGGTACTGAGCTCACACGGAGAAACATTCAAGTATCTTGGATAAGCAATAGCGTCTCACGGAAGCCTGGTTTTCGAAACGAATTCTCGCGTGAGCGCAGCGTGGTTGGAGTGGCGCTCGATGACTGGCGTACTCTGCGATAAGAACATGCCTGAACGTCTAAAATCCAAGATCTATAGAACCGCCATCCGGCCGATTACAATTTACGGCGCTGAGTGCTGGTCTGCAACCAAAGAAGTTGAAGCACGTCTCATTGTCAGTGTGGCCAGAGTTACACGACTAGAATGACGCATAAGTAATGAGGTCATCAGGGAGCGATTCGGTGTAGCGCCCACTGTCGGTGAAAGGCGTATCGTTTCCGATGGTATGGTAATCGTCTTCGCGCGAATGATGACAGTGTCCGTAAGACGTGTCAACCTTGAAGAGGACGCTCAAAGCAGCGAGCACTTTGCACGGAGATCTGTAACGATTAACATCCGCCCCGTTCATTCGGGAGAAGTGGCGTCAACATATCTGAAATCGGGATGGTCGCTAAGGACTAAAAGGGACAAACAGAAGAAGGCAATGGCTTGCGGTGAGCTGCTGAAGTGATGCTTTTATCCTCCCAGACGAATTCGATACAACTTAAAGGAACCTGAAGGAGTGGAACGCATGTTTGTTCTGGGCGAGTACCGATCCATTATTCTATCCTCTGACCGCCCGCATGTGATAGTGCGCCACTTGCCTTTACATCACCTCCGCATCTCTGAATACGTTGCGTAAGCATTTGAGCTGACGCATTATGTTGACTTCCGCTGCGGACGAGTGATTCATGTGATACTCCGTTCCAGTACCTGTATAATGTTTCAGTACTCAACCTACAAAATATGATGATCAAGAGAGGACCTTGTTTGAGGACGTACAAGTTAAAAAACGACCAGCAGTTTCGCTGCGAAGAAAGAGTTCAATTAAATGGAAGACTGACCAGCAGGTGAATCTACTATTCGGTACATCTTACTGCTGATATTGATGAACCACTTACGATTAGAGCTTAAGTACATAATGGCAAACAGTGACCATGTAGATTTTGTATGTATGAAATGTGTTTGGAAAGTCATATTCAGTTGTGGAGGTAAAGCATCCCCAGTTTAACATGAGTGATGGTCTTGCCTCCTTGCTTGTAATTTAAGTCATTATTCTCTTGAGTAGAAAAAGGGGGTTTTGATACATTGATAAGTGGTTATGTGCTACAATCCATAGGCGTATGCGAAAGCAAAGCCAGGAAGTTGGTAATGCACCATTGAGTTGGCTCCAAAGCTATTGTTGTGATAGTTTCTTTTCGCACATCTTTTACCTCATCTAGTTTTTTCTTAACTACGCCTACTAATAAAGGAATACAAACGGTGTCCTAGTGGTATATGAAACCTCGCTTCACAATCAGTTACTGAAAATTTTCAGGATGATAAAGCTGTAAAGAAGAAAGATGGTCACTTGGTTAGTTTGTCTGAATTCTCTAACGCTGATCAATAGCGTGCTCTCGACCTGCTATTCAAAATCTTAGTGGCGTTTGGAACATAATGAATTCCCCAGGTCAACCAATGTATATGTCAGTGCTTCTATCCCTCCATGCAATCGTTGCAACAAGTTTTCAATCACGAGTATACGAAACGTTCGATTGACTTGACTTAGAGCAGTCAAGAAAGGCTTATTAAAGAATTCAGTTGCTCCACATTTGGCCAGTGTATTCGTACTTTCATGAAATTCTGGGATAAATATGTTACGTAGCGAAGTGGTTCGACCAGTACTCATTTTCAGTGAATTTATTACCAAACCATCCCTGTTCTTGACCGATTGGAGATCTTGAGAACTCAGTGCATTGCTCTTAGATTGAAGTCTTCAGATTTGGGGCCAAGGAGACGATACCTCAGTAGAAGAAATCGTTCAACATCGAGATTTCAGAATCGCTCAGAAAGTGCGCAAGTGTTTTCGCCAATGTCTTTTCTTCTTCACTTCACTCGCGGTTACTCTTCCTTTTAGATAACGGCGGAAGCCAAAAAGTCCAAGATGATAGATACTCTTCTCAGTCAAGCAGACACAGAAGTTTTGCGAAATCTCTTCGAGTCAGAACTGGCTCGGCCTACTTTCAAGGTCAGCTTCGTTTGTTACAAATGAAAATGAAGCTTTTTGTTAATGATGGTCTAGGTTTTCAAGGAAGTAAAGCTGTTACACGTTGCCTTAAACAAGCTTTGGGAAGAAATAATGTGCAATATAATGAAGTACAACTTCGAACATGAAGTACACCTATTTCTATGCGAGCGAGAGAAGGTAAGTAGAACTAAATGTCCGACATTCGAATATCTTGTTACCGCTGAGTTTGTGCATTCTGTAATCGTAATAGATAGTATTTCGATGAAAACTGAATATGGTATATTGGGCAGCACAGGTTTTCAGAATGCACAGAGGTTGTCTGAAATTGGCTTCTTCTATCGAGGATTTCAGGTTAAGGCTCGAATACTCGACGTCATGCTGATATGTCCACAAAATCTTCCTGACAACTGGGGTAGAAGTAGAATGTGTCCGTTTTTAGGTTTCCAGAGTTACAACTTCTAAAATCAACCTCAGTTTTTTGTCGCTTCAGCCACTACCACTTTTAGGTTCATGGGTTGAGGGTTCTAACCTCGAAAGTTTGCTCAAGTCTGTTCATTATGAAGATGCACCGGTTATCCCATCACCTGTAGCTCAGGTATGCCCGTCAATGCCTAAATCAATTCTAATTCTTCAACAAAATCTTCTCAATCTACGCTCATTGAAAATCGGAGTCTGATCGGAGTCGGAGTTTGATATCTATGTTTGATATAACTTACCTCAACCGATGGAAACATTGTTTCCTTTGGAATCATATGTGTATGCGCCAATAACATGAAACGCGAAGGAAAACCGCGCTGGCGGTCGTCCTGGTGTTCATTTAACGTCCCGAAGAATCCTGTCAGCAACCTTTCAGTCCAACGGTCTTCACGATATCGCGTTTGTGTCCGGCACACCTGACCTTCGATTCCTTGGCGTAAGCAACGGCATCCCTGTTCGTTGATCGTTGACGGAGCTCAAAACTCTTGATTCCTTTCTGCACTTGCATGCATGAGAGGACCCTGAGCATCGTTATTTCGGCTGGCTTTCAACGATGATAACAGCATGCTCATCTTGCTTCGTGAAGTCAAGTCTCCGAGACGTACGTCAAAGCAGGAAGGATCGCGCTGCCGATATGGTGAGACGGATGTTCTTCGACTCCTTCACTACGCCCTCGATTTTTTAAAGCGCTCCCACGCCGCGCGTTTCATTTCTAGTCAGCACCGGAGCTACGTCGTTCTTCATGTTGACTCTTTGACCTGGATGCCGTAGCTGAAGCAATAGGGGATGTTCGTTCCAGTTAGCGCAAAAGGAGCAGCATCAAGTACCCATCAATTTCTTATGAATATCGTCTTTCGCTGTTGATTCGTTTCGCCTGCCCCATGTTCGCTGCTATAAACTTAAGTAGCAGCCATCGGTCTCCACCACTCTCAAGCCCTCTCATTCCAAATGACGCGTGATGCCCTCGAGAGCGCGATTGAGAGAGGGGTTCGGCAGGGCGTACCATCTCGCCTAACGGGGAGTTTGGTTCGATCTCAGATCCCCTTCTCACTCGATTATGTATCTTCCATATTAATCCGCTGATATTCTGCTATATGCTGCCTCTTCAGGAGGAAAACCCATTCCATAACTAGTTCATTTTGTAGAGGCTTTGGAACCCCGCCTACCTTTTCATCCAAACAAATGGTCTAGGCGCATCCACAATGAAAAGCACATTTCCATCACACCTTTCACGACCAGCCTGTTCCAGAGCGTTCCATCACAGTGGACCAAACATATGAAGGAGATTGAGGTAGTGAAGTCAAAAATGCAAGATTTAGCGGAACGAATTAAAAAACAGCCCGATACGGTGAGTGAATTTCTCATAACAACACACAGCCAGTTCAAGCTCTAAGCTAATTTATCTACCCTGCATTTTTGCAAAGTCAAATATAGTAGTTATTGGTTTGTCAGCCTCCGCAGAACCTGTAATACACAACTATGTGCTGTGCGATTGCGATGAGGGAATGCGTAAATCATCAAGACGATATGAGTTCGAGTAGGCTTCAAATCGGTTACCATTTTGATATACGAGGGGTAAAAATTTGACTCGTCCATTTTTACAGGGGAAACGGAGGGAGAGGAGTGTTGACCGTAGTGAATGGAAACTAAACAACCCTCCATACAGCCATCTTTTTTTGTAATTTCTGAGATATAATCACTACGTTACGCCAGGAGTTCCACTATTCGCATAATTTGCATTGTATCTTAACATTCTTGACACATAGTTAGCTGAAAAGCGTAAATGTGTGCAGAAATTTTTCTAGCAATAAGTGCTTGTAAACACTGAACAAAAGGAAGGACAGCTTTGTTAATATAGTCAAGTCAAATATAAGTGATTTGTTTCGCCTCAAATCAGGAATTCGCTTCGTTTTCACTAACCCCTCGGATTTCGCGGGTGTTCCTAACGTACCTCCGTGAATCGAGGTCAGCTTAAAAAATACACAAAGGAAGAAGGTAAAGTTAGTAATGGAGAGAGTGCTAGGACCCCGAGAAAGCGATTCAGTTACGACTATGGTCACCGTTTGGCAATAGGGCATCATCACTTCTTTTGGTAGGCCTGTATCGTTCAGTTTTTATAGGTATCAAGAGGCGAAAGAGCATCGCAAGAAGCACAAAAGGGTTCTCCTACTTTAAGGACCTCTACTAAGAGCGTGATTGCACGCTCCAAAGAAAAGAAAGAGGTTAGCTTCGAAAAGTTGATTATATTTTGTTGGCAATATGTAGGGCACAAGAAATGTAAGTTGCTAATCACTAATATGATGACCGGGCTCATATGAGTGAGGAATTTTTATATTACAGGGCCGCCAAAAGGTTCGAGTGAGGAAAGCAGATTCACGGAAAAGAAAAACGCGGAGCAAAGTGGAAAGGAAGGACAAGAAAGAAACTGTTGTTTTACCGGCTAAGAAAGAAGAGAAGCTTGAAAAGAAAAAGGAGGAAACTGTTGTTTTACCGGTTAAGAAAGAAGAGAAGCTTGAAAAGAAAACGGAGGAAGTTAAAGAGAGTGTGGAAAAATCTGTCGTGCAGGAAATCCAAGCTGCCAGCGACTATGACAATGTAAAGATCAGCACAGACGATGGCGGTGAAAGTTTTGACCCAGCACATGAAAAACGATTACAAGAGGAGATAAAGAAAGCAGAGAAAGGGGAAACAGGAGTCATTGAAATGCTTTGTCAGCAGGACATTATCGTACATGACACAAAAGAACAGAAGGAACAAGTTGATGTACAAAAAGACACTAATGTTCAGGATAATGAAACTAGTTCAAAGCAAGAGAAAGGCCTCTCGGGGAAAAGTGATAGTAAGAGCGAAAAAGGTAAAGAAAGGGTGGAGGAAGATGGAAAAGATAAAAAGAAAGGCCATATAGAAGAACAGAAAAATGAGCATAGTAGGACTATTAGAAAGAGAGTGAAACAACGCGAGAGCTATGCTAGAAAGGAGTCGACCCAAGGAGAAAAGGAAAAACCTCAAGACTTCGTAAAAGAAAGAGAAATGCGTGGAGAAGGAAAAGAGCTGGAAACGGAAGTGGAAATGGAAGTCAGTGAAAAAGTAATCACCTGTGATAAAGAAGCGCTTAGAACGAGCAGCTCACACGGAGAAGAATTTAAAACGAAGGAGAAGCAGATAAAAGATGAAAAAATAGGAACGGACTCAGAGAAAAGCGTAAAGATAGATCGCGAAGCAGAAGTTACCACTACCAAAGGAGACAGAGAAAAAGAATTAAAAGATGAGGAACGGAAGGAGGTAAAAGTTGAACTAGTAGAAGTGAAACAGGATGAGAAGAAGGTATCAATAACTGAGGTAGGAAAAAAATTGGAGAAAGTTAAAGACGATCAAAAAGAAAGTCTAGATAAAAAGGAAGGAAAGGAGAAGATTACTGCCATAGGAGCAGAAAAAAAGATCGAAAGGGAGGGAGCTACGGCAGACAGTCGGGACAAAAAAGAGATCGAAAAGAAGATAGCAGTAGTAGAAACAATTTCGAAAGTCAAGGAAAAGATGGAGACTGATGTAGAAAGTCGTAGCAAAAAAGGAGAAAAGAAGATGATCCCAACAGAATCGTTCAAGAAATTAGTGAAAAAGAAAGAAAAAATAGATAAAAAGCAGGAGATCAAAACAGATAGTCAGGACCAGAAACAGATTGACAATAATGTGCTCCCAGAAGAAACCGCCAAGAAAGTCGAAGAGAATAAAGAGGGTGGAGAAGAGAGTAAAAACAAAAAAGAAGGCGAAAAGAATGTAGTCCTACCAGAAATCAGCAAGAAGATCGAAAAGGTGGAGGAAAAGAAGGAAGTCAAGGTGGAGAGCCAAGACAAAAAGGAAGGTGAAAAGAAGGTGGCTCTACCAGAACCTGCCAAGAAAGTCGAAGAAAAGAAGGAAGTCAAGGTGGAGAGCCAAGAGAAAAAGGAAGTTGAAAAGAAGGTGGCTCCACCAGAACCTGCCAAGAAAGTCGAGGAAAAGAAGGAAGTCAAGGTGGAGAGCCAAGAGAAAAAGGAAGCTGAAAAGAAGGTGGCTCCATCAGAACCTGCCAAGAAAGTCGACGAAAAGAAAGAAGTCAAGGTGGAGAGCCAAGAGAAAAAGGAAGTTGAAAAGAAGGTGGCTCCACCAGAACCTGCCAAGAAAGTTGAAGAAAAGAAGGAAGTCAAGGTGGAGAGCCAAGAGAAAAAGGAAGTTGAAAAGAAGGTGGCTCCACCAGAACCTGCCAAGAAAGTCGAGGAAAAGAAGGAACTTAAGGTGGAGAGCCAAGAGAAAAAGGATGTTGAGAAGAAGGTGGCTCCACCAGAACCTGCCAAGAAAGTTGAGGAAAAGAAGGAAGTTAAGGTGGAGAGCCAAGAGAAAAAGGAAGCTGAAAAGAAGGTGGCTCCACCAGAACCTGCCAAGAAAGTTGAAGAAAAGAAGGAAGTCAAGGTGGAGAGCCAAGAGAAAAAGGAAGTTGAAAAGAAGGTGACTCCACCAGAACCTGCCAAGAAAGTTGAAGAAAAGAAGGAAGTCAAGGTGGAGAGCCAAGAGAAAAAGGAAGTTGAAAAGAAGGTGGCTCCATCAGAACCTGCCAAGAAAGTTGAAGAAAAGAAGGAAGTCAAGGTGGAGAGCCAAGAGAAAAAGGAAGTTGAAAAGAAGGTGGCTCCACCAGAACCTGCCAAGAAAGTCGAGGAACAGAAAGAAGTCAAGGTGGAAAGTAAAGATGAAAAAGAAGGTGAGAAGAAGATAGTCCCACCAGAATCAGTCAAGAAGGACGAGAAGGTAGAGGAAAAGGAGGTGCAATTAAAGGGTCAAGACAAGAAAGAGAGTGAAAAGGTCAGACGAAGAAGTAAAGATGAAAAAGAACGTGAAAAGAAGATGATTCCAGCAGAGATCATCAAAAAGATTGATGAAAAAAATGAGTTGAAAATAGAAAGCCAAGATAAGAAAGAGGGTGACAAGGTGCTTCCAGCAGAAACTCGGAAGAAGATCGAAAAGGTCGAAGAAAATAAGGAGCTGCTATTGAAGGGCCAAGAGAAGAAAGAGAGTGAAAGAAAGATGAGAGCAGCAGTATTCAAGGAATTCGAGAAGAAGAACAAGGTCAAGCTGGAAAGTAAAGGCAAATTGGAGAGTGATCAAGAGGTGATTGCATCAAAGACCGTTAACAAGGTCGAGGATAGGAAGGAGATCAAGATGGAGAGCAAGGATAAAAAAGAGATTGATAAGAAAATGACACCAGCAGAAGCAGTTAGAAAGGACGAGGAAAAGAAAGAGGTTAAACTGGAAGGACATGTTGAAAGAGAGAGCGAAAAGAAAGTAACACCGGGAGAAGAACTCAAAAGGATTGAGGAAAAGATGGAGATAAAGGCTGAAAAGGTCGACGGAAAGGAAGAAGTAAAAATGCAGAGTCAAGACAACAAAGAAAGCAAAAAGAACATCGTAGCAGAATCCTTCGCAAGAGTCGACAAAGGCGAGGAAAAAAATGGTAATCAAGGCAAAAAAGAGAAGGATGAGAAGTTTGGTCCCACAGAAATCATTAAGAAGATGGATAGGGTCGATGAAAAGAAGCAGACTAATGTGGAGAGTCAAAACAAAAAAGAGAGTGGTGACAAGATGGCACAAGCAGAAACAGCTAAGATTATCGATAGTAGGAAGGAGACGAAAGGAGACAGAAAAGAAATTGTGACGGAGGTGGATCCTATCGAATTGAAGAAAATCCAGGAGAAAAAGGTGCAGCAGCTGAACGAAGGTGAAAGAAGCGCCGATAAAAGAAAGACGATCTCGATCAAAACACATAAAAGGATTGAGGAGAGGAAAAAGGACAAACTGGAGAATCAACGTGAAGAAGAGGGTGGAAGAACTATTCCAGCGGAGGCAACGAAAAAAGACAACGTTAAAAACATTCAAGAAGAAAAAATGGATGGAGAAAAACAAGTGCTCCCCCAGAAGGACGTCGTAAAGATAGGCGAAAAGGAGGATGGTAAAGATGCTGAAGTTGGAGAGGAAAAATCGACGGAAGAAGAAGAAAAGGATTCAAAGGATTTAACATCATCAGAAAAGGAAGTTAGGAAGGAGGAACAGAAGAAGGAGCAAAAAGCTGGCAATGATGTTATTGCGAATAAGATGCATTCGATAAAAGGAAGTAGAAAAGAACAGGAGAAAAAGGAGAAACTTGAGAAAATAGCGCCGGATGTGGCCAAACATAGAACTCGTCAAGCTTCAAGTAGAACAAGGACAGCTTCAGTGAAAAAATCAAAAAGGAGTTTACCCGGAAAGTGACTGAAGAATTAATTATTCAAGATTACCTTAACAGGTTGGTTACCCGTCGGGGATCTGATTTGACCTGTGATTTTTTGAACAACAATCATAGGTCCGAATACAGCTAGCTTTATTTTCAGATATGGCAAAAGTGCGAACAAACTTTAACCCTAAGTATAAGCCTTTGATATTTCAATGAATGTTCAAAAGCTTTAATAAAGTATATTAAGTTTAAGTGTTGACCGTTGATTATTTGGCATAGTCGTTTTCAAAGAAATCGTTGAGTTCCCTGTAAAAGTTCTTACGCTAGAGCCTCTCAAGTTCTATCAGTCACATAAATATGACAGTCGATTGAGCAAAATCGCAGGATCTTAAGTTCATCCACAAAAACTTACCACCAGAGCGGTTCGCATGACTGTCCTGTGACACGAGCAGCGTATACATACTTGACTCCAACCGACAGTACATTGAATGGAGCATCGGACGGCATGTTATCCATTGCATACAACCATCTCAATAACAAGTCAGATCCATTTTACCTGAAAATCCAGATACTGGTAGCCTTACTCTATACGATGCGATAAGACATCTTTATATGGTTGCCGAGAGGCGCTGACGAAGAACGCAGCACGATTCGGCTGAGTAATTGGGCTTTCTGTCATGCCTTCTTGCCGAAGGAATCCTGTCGAGGAAAATATAGAACCTCATTCTAACTTGAACTTTTTGATTGTTCATAAAGACTGCATGCACAGCTCCAATCGTCAAACAGTGCAACTTAATATCCATCAAAACTCGGAACCCTATGATACTCGAGACTGATCTCAATCGGACTGCATTTCAGCCACCAGCTCAATTAAAACAGAGATCAGAAATGCCTAGACCGGTTTCCTTGCTCACAACGTGTAAGGTCACTTAGGTGAAAGGTAGCAGTCGCTATAAAAAACCCTTGAATTAATTCGCAGTGGTTGGGCCACAGTCAACTTGACTGCCGACTAAAAGCCATGGTGACTAAAGCTATACAAACTGCGATTAAACGAGTTTGTTTATTATGGCACGCACTCATTTCTCCTTTTCATCTGTTCGCATTCTCTTCTTCGTTCTTCAGAATTAAAATTTGACGGTCGCTCCCGTGCCTGAAAATTTCTCGCTTAACGCTAGCCAACCACGTATGACGACTATACTCCCCACTACCTAGCCAAAGTTGACAGCGCTAACTTCTCCTTCCATGGTTACTATATAAGCAACCGGAGAAACTTGCTCCGGTGTACTAAATTCTAAGTACTGACTCTAACATTGCTCTAGAAGGTCGAAAGGAAATATAAAAGTGTCGAATATAGTAAAATTCGGAATTCGGGTTTCACGAATTAAGCATCTATACACTGCGTTTCATAAATATAGGGCCACCCTAAATTTTTCCAGTTCCAAGCATGCAGCGCATTTTTGGAAAATCCTGCCATAACCAGTAGATTCCTCA
>UZAF01017098.1:21912-54764 GCA_900617895.1 Haemonchus placei | reverse complement strand
CTTTGTCCGAGGACTTATGACTCAACCTAATACATTGAAGCCAACGACTGCAGGTCATTGTACAGGCCACATACACATTCAATGGTCACAACATTTTTGAATGGAACCCAAATGCCAGAGCGCATCCCAGGAAAAGGATTAACGTCAGAAAACTGTCCATATTCTTTTACTTAGTTTTTACTTTTTGGTTTCTTTTTTAGAACAGATCAAAGTCGTGTTCTTACTAACGTTTTCGTTCGATTCGTACCAAGAAATACGTAGATTTTTGGGCTTGATATCAATGTTCAATTCCGAATTTCTTTGTTTACTGACTGCAAGTTCGTACGTGCTTTCCGATAAAAGTGACCCATTGAAGACGTGCTTCCTACATTATCGTAATTCAACTTGAGCTGATTAGTAATCAGTTCCGAAGGTTGCTTTCGTGCCGATAACCTGTCCGTCAGCGGAGACGGGAATTGATAAGCGGCGCTTTTGAGATGTCCACTGTTTGACAGCCTCTTCTCGGGCATCACAACGTTTGAAAGATTTGTTTTGTCTATTCGAACATGTCCCCATTGCTCTTCAATTGTCATCTGACGTCGTTCACTCATTTTGTTCAATCCTAATCCTATTTAAATCTTTAAGTTGTTTTGAATAGGTGAAGAACACTATGCAACTTCCAGAATTCGAAAAAAGTTTCAAAATATTTGAAAAAAATGTGAAATTCTTTGAAGGTTTATTAGAGAACTTACCGCCTGTTGGCTTTGTTTATTTCGTGTCAATCGGTCGATGGATCGATCATCTGCTCAGACAAAATTCTGCACAAAATATTGTTTACCGCATGCCTCTGCTAGTTAATCAGATTCAAACCACCTTGGTAAATGGGTGAATTTCTCCATCTTGCAATTTGTTTGTAATCTAAGAGTTATCAAAGTTGTCCTATTTGCAGCATGTCTTTTCGACTGAGGGGTTTGAACACAAAATAATATGAATGAGAGGGGAGTTCTGCTGTAGTTCTGCCGTAGTCAGTGATGAGTTGGTTACCGGTCGATTTATAAATATTTTTGCCAGCTGAATCATATGGCCTTGGTGGTTTCTTCGTAGGAAGGTGTGGCTGTACTGCCATAATCGCATGACTTCATTCCGCTGTGTGACTTGCTTACCTTTATGGTAATTTCGTTATACTTGCTATTGCACTGGTGAATACAGCGAACATTATTTTCGGAATTTGCATATTTGACGGTACACCTAATCATTAGACTAGTGTTTGAGATTAAGTACTGCGAGATATTCTGGGTTTCGTGGATGTGATTAAAGGCACAGTTACGGTCTGTCAAAGGCGAGGTTTTCAAAGCTCGACAATCCCGCTTACAAGTGAAAAGGGGAGGAACTTTCCGCGCTCCGAGTCCCTATAGCGCCTTTTGAGGGCCGTATCCTCTTAAACGCCGTGCGTATCTCTTTGAAAACGAACTTTCTTCTCAGAGCATACCCTATAGAACGAATCCTATCATGAATTGTGTCTTTAAGGTTGTTACAATCTAATATCATTCGATTCTTGCTAACTTTGACGCCATTTTCCGTGTTTTTTATGTCCTGCCAGTAGATTATCTGGTTTGATGATTATGATTGTAAAATGTTTTGTTGCCCTTTGTCTGCGTTTGCAGGAAAGGTGTGGCGGAGGTTGAGCAGTCGGCATATCGGGGAACTCCCTGTTCCTTCAGAAGATCCCTTTGTTTGAAAAATATCCGTTTTTTGTGACATTCGCTCTGTCTCCCACGTTGGTTTCTTATGGAGAATGGGCGTCGAATTTTCGAGGACGCAATCGGGCGTTGAGAGTTTTTACGAGGCCTCGGCTATGTGTTGTTGTTGTTGTGGGAATGAATCATCATTAAACATGGCCGGCTCGTTCCTCATGCTGGAAATGTTTGAATGCCTCGTTACGTGTATGGTATGGTGGGAGGGACGCAAAACTGTTGTTAGCCAAGTTTTTAATGATATTGTGTTCCCTTATGTAACTGTTTTACGACGAAAGCCGAGAAATTGTTTAGGAGTTATCGTTTCAGTTGGAATACGCCCTGCTTCCGACTTGATTTCCCGATTACTTTCATGATTGTCTGTGAAAATTAGACAGATGAATGAGTTTTAGTAACGAGATGCCGTTTTGGTTCCCCAGACACGTTCCTCCACAAGAAAAGGCCGATTCCACTGGAGCAGTGGAGTGAAAGAATTGGCGGAATAGCAAACGATTCATTCCCATGCACTGTGTGAATACACAGGGCGGCAACCTTTTCAGACAATTCTATCTGAACTTTTCAGTGACACCATTGCTAACTTTGAATTACAAAATAAATTTCATGTCAAATTATTGATGAAATGACTTCGCTGCATCTCGTACTATATTAAGGGAGCTAGAGGGAGAGATGAATGGTTGCTCGGGAGAGGTACTTTTGGTTCAGGGATTGGGTTTCCTGACGAACGCGCTTAAGCAAATCTTCTGCTACCACAGCCTCTCATGGACAAGAATAGATTTATGGGACTTCTGAAAGCATTTAACAACTTGATGGTTGTCTTGATCTTCACAAAGTTGCGTGTATAATCGTACTCAACCAACGTCCCTCCCCCTTGCCGATTGTGTCAGCTCTGCTTCTGATGTCTTTTTCGCAACGAAAGAAGTGAGTCATAGGTCATGGAAGTGCTTCACAGCCTAGACGGATAACCCACAAGATTGGCAGAAGCAGAGTTGGCAGGAAACAAAAATTATTAGATTTTACTGGGTGCCATTCACTTTCACTTGCGCATTGTAGTGAAGAAGCAATGTAGAACATCTATCGTTTTAAGAAATTGTCCAAAGAAACTATGGATAGAGTTGGGCATTTGTTGATGTTCATTGATGCAGCAGACCCTTTATGTTTCGATCGGACGGGTCGTCAGAGTAAATGTTTTCCTTGTCAGACGTTGTCGCATTGCATGTATGTTCGAACACGCCTTGTCCAAAAGGGTTTTAGTCTCGTGTCTCTCCACTTTGAATTCTCTCTTGGTTCTGAATAGAAGAGGGATGCGTAGCGTTTCCGAAAAGCTGCGCCATGCTTATTCGCCCGAATACTTCTTCAAATACGTTGTATTGTTCTCATACATATATGTACATATTCGAGATAGCGCAAATTTTTACATGATCAGCTAGCAAGACCCTTTTTCTTCCAAAAAGAGGAACTATTCTGAGACCGAGCCCACAACCTGACAGTTTTAAGAACTTTCTCTTTGGTTTCTAAGTTTGGAGCAGTGATGTCTAAGGTTTTAGTATGGTTGCGTATGGTTGTGGGCCCGCGTCAACATCACATAGGCGGTGTGATGGCCTTGACGTAGCTGTTTCTTCAATTATTTTCCGAGGTTATACCCTTGAATGCATACGAAAGTACGGTTTCTGCTGGCAATGTCAACGCCAACGTTTAGCGGGTGCTACTAACATGTGATTTATTGTGTCGCAGTCTTTGCAATTTTCCGAATTTTTGAGTTTCTTGGTATTCGTATATTAAATGATATTTATATAATTGAAAGAAAAAAGCCTCTTGAAGAGACGGTAAAGCTCCCTTAAGTGAAGAATGGTATTCCTTGTTGCTAACGTCAAGCATTTTTCGCCGTCTGCCAGTTTCGGGTCAACGAACCTCGAAACTTGAGCATCTGCGTGCCCTTCACGAGTTGCTGGCAAGAAGTGGTAGAGCTCAACCTCTTCCCACAACCATCTTAACTTTTTGCTCCGCGCTGCACCCTTCTCTTCACTTGTCTTATGTTTCCTCTATTTCACTCTCCTTTTTTTCCTTTCTTGGGGCTATTCTTAATTTTTTTCAGGTTTCGTTTAGCCCTTCGCACTTTGACCCTGCTCGGTTTTGCAATTTGCATCAATTTTTTTTGTCTTCTTAATAGACCAGCGTAATACTGGATCTTTCTGACCTAATGAGTTGACCCAGCTGATAATATGCGGGCTGATCACCCAGGCAACAGATCTTCAAAATTGGAATACTTGGACGCACGAACGAGTTGTTGGTGAAATGGGGCATATGGCTTTGCTGATCACTCAGAAGTACAACTCTTCAGCCATTCTACCTTTTTGTTCCCCATTGTACCCCCTTTTCCAATTATTTCAGAATTTTATTTTCTCTTTTTTCCCTTTCTCTTTCCTTTTCCTGAAGCCCTCTCTTTCTTTAACGCTTCCTACCTTTCTCACTACTACATATCTATTTGCTTGCGCTTAATTTTGCAAGATACATAAACTTTTCTGTATTCCACATGGACTAACGTAATTTGCTTCGAATAGTTTTCAAAAAGTAAATGATATTCCTCTTGGATGGGTAAGCAATGACTGAATTTTCTAAACTATAAAATTGTCCCATCTGGTAATTTCGGGATTGATCACATGGGCATACGCACCTTCGGGATTCCAATACATGGGTGCAGTGGGCGAGCTGCTGGTAGGAAATAGATGAGTTGCTTTGCCAATCACTCAGTAGATCCAACCATTTTTTCCTCTTCACCTCTTTGTTCCTCTTTTGCGGTCTTCTCTACGGTCTAGGTAGTTTCTATAACTACATTTGTTTTCTACCATTCCTCTTTGTTTCAGTTGTTTTCCTTGTCTTACTCAGAACATTTACTTTTCTACATCTTGCATGTTTTGCGTTGAAACTTACCCTAAATTCTTGACTAACAACTTGACAACCCACGGGCAATTTAATGAGAATTCTGTGGGACGGATGTCTTTGTTCTTATCAAGCTCGTATCAGGTCTTCTGTGCATGCTGTTGTTTTACAATCTCTATTGGCCTAGTTCTAATCTCATCCAACCTCCTCATTCTTGCTATTCTTCTCTATCCCCATTTTCTTTTTTCGCTGCCCTAGTTGCCTTCAGGCTCTTTATCATGTCCCTGCATTTCTGCTTCTTCACGCAGCTCAGATCAGTATATTACGCTAGAGACTGATTACGAATGGATTTTTCAAACTTTTTTTCTTATTTTCGTGGCCAAAGATCTACTGGAATTTCCCCAAATTGCAGCCTGTGGATTCCGTTATGACAGTCGAAGTTCATTTTTCATGGGATATCAGAAATTCGAGTTATTGGCATGTTCTTGAATGTGCATGGGGATGATGTTTCGATAGTCTCAGACCGTCTTTTCTGGTCCAAATATATGGCCAACATTTCGGATGATTCTACCATTTCCGCCATATCAACCTCCTCAGAGCACCACTCATATGGACCAGGGCTGGTGCCACTTGGTCCAGTGAACGTATGTAAATGCTAAAATGACGAAAAGCTAACCCTAATACATCAATCTGCAGAGTAGGGGTAATGTAAGTATATCCCATGGTAAAGATAAGTACGAGTTGAGCCTCATCGGTCAGTGCCACTTCATGAACATTTTGTTTTACCAATTCCAGTGCTATCAACTGAACTCCTAGGAGTTGAATAGCTTTACTGATGATTTCATTGATCCCATACTTTTCTTTTTCCTTCTTTTTTTTTGTTTTTACTTTCTTGTTTTTTTTTTTTTTNATGTGATGGCAACTGGCGTGACATATATTCCTGCTTGCGAAGATCTACTTTTTCATCAAAAGAAAGTCAATGGAATGAATGTAATGCGTTGGGCGTAGAACAATGTTATGCACACAGTTGTTCGTCGTTGAGTTCATCCTACCGACGTCACAGAGCCTTTTCTTTGAAACTGGTTCCTTTCTTCGCTCATGACCTTGGTGTAACATTAAGTACGCTAATTTTAGTATATCGGTCTTTTCAATCCGGATTTTTAATGCATGGTTTAAATTCGGCTGAATTTGGTCGTCTTTCTTTATGCACTGCTTATTAAACTCACCTACAAAAGTTTTTTCAAAATTTCTTGCCTTTTGTGGCCATTTGCTTTTAACTCGCGTGAAGATCTGCATGTTCATTGTGCTCTTTGGACAGTTACAGAAGATTTGTAAAGCAAGGTGGATAAGTCGGGTGGCAGAGGAACGCCTTCAATAGTTATGTGTATGCAATGTGGTAGCTTTCAAAAAGTAAATCTGTCCCGTAACGAACTGAACAAGGCGATTAGCCAACCGACTGAGAGAACACTATCCTACTGGCAGTAGTAGTAATACGGAGAAGCTGTCAGAAAGAAAGGTGCTCGAAAGTAGTGCGTCACGTCATAGGACTACGTAGAGGACCGAAATGCGCCCCTGATTTGACTTCCATTTAAAATCGTTGTATGACGTTGAATGCGTATTTGGGCTTTGCAATGATATGCGGTGGCTAGCCCATGTAGAAGTCAGTGCTTTTATTCTTTTAGACAAGCCTACTATCAAATAATCGATCCCGACGAGATAGAACGCTCGTTGGCTCAGACGAATGTCGATCGGGATTCGATCCCTTGACCATGGGTGTGTGAGAGCACGTTCTGCCACCACACCTCTCCGTTCAAAGATCAGATAAGAAATATACTAAAGAATAAGAACCTTAGCTTTCAGTTGGAAACAAACTAGGGGGTGATCTGAACGAGCTGTGACCTGGAAGTTGGTTTAAGAGGGTGAACCTCGCAGTGATAATTTTTATTTTGTATCCATTTATTTCTGTGGCGTTCATGGTCGTTTATAGCTAGAATTCAGCTAACTCAGACTGAAAAGTGTGAGCTGCTCATTTGTTGCCGTGCGTTTAGTGAACCGTTAAGAATTTTCAATTCTTCTCTGTGAGCTTTTTCATTAACGTTCAGAGCGTAATTTGTTTCTCGGCTGTCAGTTTAACAAACTTCTTGAAAAGTCGATTGTTAAGAAAAGTAGGGGCAAATTTAAATTTTTGACGCTAGAACATACTTGTGTCTGTCTATCCGGAGTTGATTCTCATCCCTCGATTCTATTTCGCTAATTCTCCATTATCTTTACCATTTTTCTATTGTTTACCTATCTTGTTTTGTTTTTCAGCTCCAATGAAACGCCGTGTAACGGTGCATTTCGGAGATGTACGTGTGGTAGTGCCATGTCAGAACGAAAATACAACCGTTGCTGAATTGGCTGAAGCAGCTATCGTCAGGTATAAGAAGGCCACAGGGAAGGTACGAATCAGGCTTTTGACTCATTCTTGTTTTTTATGTCTTCTTTTTCTTTTTGAAGGCTGTTTAATAACCAAGAGTGTTGGTTGGTTGGCATTATTGTGTGGTACTGAAAAGATTTGTAAAAATCTACTTTTAATGTAATTTGAATTGACAGATAGTTTCTTGGAAAGGCTTACTCATGGAATCAGTTCCCTTCTGAGAGGGTTTCCGTAGAGTCAAAGGGTGTAATCGTTTTCTCAAATATTCTTCGCTGCTTTAGTAATAACCTCGAATATTGAGGCCACTTTTTGTCCTTTTTTTTACTTTTCTTTCTTCCATTTTTTTGTCAGGTTTCCTGAGCAGAATTGATCCTTTAATTCTGTGCATTTTCCGTAGAGGAGTTCGCCAAAGTCTGCCAAGTTCGCCATCATACATTTTTATGATCTTTAGTTAATTTATACTTGCAAACGAATGATCGAAATTGCTTCGATAACTGAGAAATCTCTATAAGCATATTGTTCACTTAACAAGTTTGATAATGTGGTCAATCTGAGCAAGATTCGAAAATGGTAGCTTACAGGAATTCAGCAGTTCTAATTATGCCTTTATTATCGCTGATTTTTCGACGGCAGGGACGGTTTATAGTTTCGATGTGCTTTGATCGGGCGCAACATAGCTTGAAACCTGAGATTTTTGGAGTCGATCCTTGCCATTTCACGTAAACACTCAAAAAATGCTCTGTTTTGAAGAATTCCAATGGAATTCCTGCTCGAAACTTTGCAAGCCTTCCTTAATTCAGATTATATTTGTGAAATAATACGTATATTTCGGCGAAACTCGAATTTTGCAATTTTCTATAATGTTTTGAGCGTTTACATTCCAATTCTGAAAAACTTTCTATAATTTTATTGGGGGAACAATTTTAATATGATATTGACGGGATACTCCGATTTTCCCAAAATCTATTTTTGTATCTTTTTTTCTGCGTTTATTGCCTTTTTAAAACTTCAGAATGTACCTTCTACATATTCGCGATTTTTTTTTTCAGAGAAAGTCCCTCGAAAAATCTCTGAACCCTTTTTGTTAGTATAGATTTCCATTCTCTCATAGAAAGTTTTGAGAAATGTACAGGTTTCATTTTGTCATTAGGACGAGTCGATGCGATTTCACCTGGTAATTCCATCGATTTATCTCTGATTTGCGTGATCTTATGGTTTTCAACAGAATTACAGTTTTGTTACTGTTTTCCATGGACATCTCCCCTAATTCCAACACACTGAATTCGTACTGTCTGACGAATTTGAAGTGTTGCATTTTTTATAAATTTAGGTCCACAATTTCATAAATTTAAGCGTTGATTGTGAAACTGTCATAGTAAAGGATGCATACTTTCGGTTAAACCGGTGCTAGCAGTGCCTGGGTGAACAGGGATACCCTTCGCGGTCAATGCTCAAGATCGAATTCTCCAAGTACTGTGAGTGAAGGAAAACTGAAGTTAATGTTAGATCGCTCTATGAACCTGCCAGGAATAAGTTGAGTTCTTTGCGAAGAAAGCTTTGCAAAGGCCATTTGTGGTCCTTTCTCTACAGCCAGTGGTTTATGGGGGGATTGCCCAATGTGACGCACCGTTGGCCTCCTTGCCTTTCAACCAAATCTCTGGTGGTCTCGCAAGCCTTTTCACTTGTCCATGCGCATTATAGGGCATCTACGATTCTCTGAACGAATCTTTGGTCCATATAAAGAGAACTGCGTATCACCGAAAATTAACTCTTTTATTCCATACAATTAGCTATACTTTTTGGCGCTCAATAAAGGGCGAAACGTTCCGCTGAATGAGCCAATGGAACAGATAAGAAGGGGAAGAGAGGGGTGATGGGATGAAACAAGACAAGGAGGAAAGGGTGCGCCGTGATGGCTCTTATTAGGAGAACTGCCTAGTGACTGGAACCAACACCTTTACTTTCTTCTATTAGTTATTTGGATTTCCCCTCGAAAAACTTTCATAAAATGAGCCAGTGAAGAGGAGAGAGGGGGAGGTGTGGGAGCTGTCGTCATGGTAGAGGATTGCGTTGTATGTAATTTTGAGATACAATCTCCCATCTATTCTAATGACCTAGTCTACACTCGTCATTTTCTATTGAACCGGCGTTCTCGCTTTTGATTTCCTTAATTCTATTGATGAATATTTCCTATTTTTTTCAGCCTTTTTCTTTTGACGTGATTTCCTTTGATGGCCAGTACTCCCTTGATTTACGCCTCGATTCCTCATACCTTTCGCGCGTACCTTTCTCAGGTATACCTTTCTCTTAGTTTTCCTTTTAGCGCCCTTAACGTCCTGTTTGCCGTTTTCCTTCAGTGAATCCAACTTCGCAGACCTTTTGGGCAAAGTGGAGTAACTGGGTAGAGAGAAAATTTCTGGAGCCTTTTCCGATTCTTTGAGGAAGTGATGAGCGGGAAGGATAGAGTAGAGCCGTTTAGGTCCTCAAAGGAAGTTTTGCGCTGAAATATAAGCAGCAAAAACGAAAGATAAAATGACGGATCTGAAACGGGAAAGTTTTCTATTAAAACGTCAAGGGACAATGAGAAGCGGCTAAGGAAATTGTAGGTCAAGAGTGAAATTCTAAAAGAATGGGTATGTGCAGGTATACAGAATAGGTCGTCTTGGCCCTTCCTTCTGCCCCGACTTCTAGAATAGTAGTGGCATATTGAGTGCGCATGTGACCTGTTCAAGACCTGCGGTGGCCAGTCATAACCCAATTCAGCGCTTTCGTCCTCTTAGACGGGTTTGGTACCAATTAATCGACCTCAGGATGAGAGCGACCTGTTTCGCCTGGGCGAGTATCGATTTGAGATTCATTTCCAGGCCCATGCGTGCGTGATAGTGCGCCATTAGCCACTACACCACAACACCCTGCTTAACTGAAAGTTGACATTTTGTTTTGTGCTATCACTTGTCTCACCTATCGTCCCGTTGATCAGACGCTCCCTCGAGCGAGTGCCAGTGACGCCTCCATTCGTCCCCCTCGTGAGTCGAAGTGGTTCAATGGATCATTTTGCTCGAGGAACACGAGGCCAGCGTTCCTTCCGTTCTCCTACACCACACCTTTTCTATTCGTTGTTCGGGCAGAAGATAAAAGGAGGGTTGCAGGTAGTATTAAATCTTTGCCGAACTTCTGTTTTTTGGTGGGATCGGGTTTTATAGTCAGCAAGATTTCTGAATTAGCTGTTTAGTTTTAAGATTTAGGAAAAAAAAGTCGGCATCTTAACAGCGTGAGCGGAAACAGGTTTCTTTCAACTTTCTATTTGCGCAATCAGAAATGACACTGAACGTGGTGAAGTCCCGGTGAACGGTGTCACTACCGGCGTGCATCGTCAATCATCGTTTAGCAAAGCGGTTTGTTCATTTCCGTCGTCGCCAGCGTCGTCTCCCAGTGTATGTGTGTGAGTGATCGTGCGTGTGGGCTATTCTCGAAAGGTTGGTGATGTTTACCCGGGCAAGCGTGACATGTTTGCCAACCTGAGCCGGAATAATCGATGTTTCCTTGATTTCGGAGACGCTTAGATGACCGGAAGGTGTCATTCGCGTACGTCGACATTCAGTCTCGCAGTCCATCAGAGCTTGGACTCCTCCATGCTATTCTTCCCTTTTTCTCCATTTCTTTTCTCCATTTCATTCATTCGAGGCTTTGGGAAGTTTTACCCTCGAAGTGTTCTCCAGTCTTCCCACATGAACCCATGTTTCTTGTTGCTTGTTTGGGGATTTCAGGAATTTACCATACAGCACTTGCCTCTACCAAATTAAGTTTCTAGGCATCTCTTTAAATAGTTTATAAGATTTAAAAAATTGCATTTGGTAACAATCCCACTCAACCGGCCCTTACTCCTTAACGACAGACCATTGCTTCTTTTCCTATGATATTTCCCTATGACATTAACTTCTATTGTCAGCTCCACCCCTAAACAATCTCTTGGAACTCGTCTCCGAAACTTGAAATGTTGGTTGCTCTAAATTTCAAAAGCTGATTTCTGTAATGAGCCTGAGTCTGATGAAATTTCTGGTTAGACAGTTTTTTCACTTTGGGCCTGTCCCTGTGGGAAGAATAGGCTTTATGGAGTTTTTCAATGGCGATTTTTTCCAGGAGGAGTTTTTTCGGGTGAATAAACCTTGTAAACAGCGAATTTCCTTCCAACAGAACCAGTTTTTAAGAATTTGCCTGCTGTGGCCCTTGGTTTCATAACCTCGTCGTAAGCCCTTGTGTAAGGAATTCCAATCGGCCTACCTGTTCCTAATCGCCGTATACTTCGCCTTCTTCCAACTTCTTGCTTGCTGCGCGTGTAACTGCGCGTAAACTGCTTCTTCTATTCTTTACAGCAAGTCTTCCTTTGATTATGGTGTGCGACCGTTTACATCAGAACTCGAGCGCCTCTAATCTCACCGAAAACGGCAAAGTCAAAAAGTAGGAAATACGGAGAATCCGGAAGCCGTATGGTGTGTTGTAATGTTTTAATAAGTAAACATTTACCAAACGATAGAGTCGAACTGGTAATCAGACGGCGAGATTCTACACCGGATGGGTGTAAAGAGACAGTTTGGCAGCGGGCTTGGGTTTGGGCCCATGATGAGGGGGTAGTTTCTGGTACATGTCGAAAGTACCGCTCAAGAGAGGTATTCGTCACTTCCAAGAAGCGCCTAGGCCCGTAAGAGTGTAGGTTTTTTCCTCTGGTCCGGCTCCCAAGTCGTCGAAACTATACTTGGGGACCTTCCACACTTATCACTTTCATCAAGCTTTCCTACCGAATGGAGGCGCCTAATACGAGAGGCGCCATTGTCGCTTTCATTGTCTACGGATCGAATCAAGGACTAGTCAGTCAAGTCCCATCAGTCAGGGATTAGGAAATTGGCGGCACTCTTCTGTGGTCCCATGGGAATCGGTCGCCTGGGCATTCGTAACGGATCAAGTATTACTCAACAGATGGCCTTCCAGTAGGTCGATAAGGACAGTCTGATCCCCTTCTCCCACCGAATCAAAGCAGTTCAAGATTCCCATATCGTATACAGTTTTTGTCTTCACACCACGCCTTTTTGTTGGAGGGGATGGAAGGGAGTTATAAGGCTTAAGACTGCTGGGCGCCCTGTCAAACTGGTCTAGTCCGGTTTGATTTCTATATTTTTCGGCTTTTGTATGTGTGAGAGGGAGAAACTGGAATCCTTTAAGTAATGTGTGGTGGGATCGCTGTGCGACAGTGGGGAGCCCATGCGAGCGACCGATCACCACGTTTCCCACACATCTAGCCGGCCTTGCTGTCGATCCTTTCTCTCATCGTAGACACGTTTTTACCTCGTCTTGGTACCCCTCCTCTGACGTTTTTGTGGGCTCCGCTAGAGGCCCTAGGCATGTTTCTGCCGAGATAGTCAGATTTGCTCTCGTCTGCAACGGTTCAGCCCTTTACGTTTCCTTGCATTTTTCTTCACTCTGATTCAATTTTGAGTGATTTTGAGTGATTTTTCTTCACTCTGATTCAATTTTGAGTGATTTGATTTTTGAGCCCTTCTGCTATCTACCCATTCGGGTTTTTGTAAAATACTACCTCTTCCCGAGCAAATTAGTATCCATGGACTTTAAATCGATTTTTTTCGGTTTTTTTCGGGCTGTAGCAGTCATCAAAAGGCTAACTTGATGTTACTTCTGGTTTGCCCCTTCCTCGTTCTTACTCTTTTTTTGCGTCACTAGTGGATGGCGGACACCGGTGTGAAAAGGCCTGTCAAAAGATCTTTTTTTTTTGTTCTGGAAGAAAAAGCGTGTCCGCCACGTAGCCGGCCGCCAGCTGCAGTGCTGGAAAGTCTGATTTTTGTTTTCACTTTCTCCCAAAAATTTCGGCTGAGACACTGAAAAACCGATCGGGGCGATCTGGACGTCAAAATGAGCGTCGATGCTCCGATCGATATCCATATTTCCTACATGGTTAAGGGCGCTGCAATCTAACGATAATACGTCGCTTAAGAGTCGTCTAGCTAGAAGGGGTGATAGCGTTTTATGTGGGCGGCACGTTTCTAGGGGGTACTGTAAACGGTTTACTGTGCTAACAATAAACAGTTATGTAGCAGATTAAAGAGGAAATGAGGCCAGGACAAGTGAGCACTGACCAGATGTGGTTCCTGTCTTATCAGAGGTCAAATTAGTTCAAGAAGTGATTATAATTCAAGAAAATCGAAACGTCAAGGTAGGCAAGTGCCTAGAGACGCCTGGATAATTGTATTAAACTATTTCACGAATTTTTTCATACTGCAACTCAACCGATAGTCCTGAGCTCGGACGGGCAACCTAATGATTACGTTTACCCTGTAGGAAGAAGGAGTCATTAATTTGGCCGGAACATCCCTGGAACCATGGAATCATCGAAAATCTTCTAGGTTGAGAACCTATCTTGCGTATTTGAACAGGTGGCAGTCGGAAAGGGCAAGTTCGGGGAAATAGCGAGGCTTAGGATTATAATCCCTGCTAAACTTCTGCAGAATAGACCGCGTGATCTTCGCAATGTGAGCACGAGCATTGTGTGGTGAAAAAGGGACTGACAACAATGAGACTGGTCTCCGCCGTTCTTACCAACCATACGAACGAACTTCTGAAGCTGAGTGACGCTGACTGTGTGGATCTGCCTAAGCGGGTTCCAGTACAGCAGCTACGTTCATTTCAAGCTCCAGAACCAGCAAGATCGAAGGTCGTTGTCAGGTTTCGTAGCTCCCTCGAAACTCTGAGACGGTGGTCACAAGTTCGACGAATTCCTCCACTAATGCTTTCGGTCGCTCTTCCTCAATCTCCTTTACATTTAACGATTGGTCTCCTGACACCAATCATGGGAACGAGCGCTGAAGCTGCGTAGCTACATATTTGTAGAAAATGAGTGCATGGAATGGTTTTGACAGTGGCTTCAAAGTTTACGAGAAAGCCGCACGGCCTCCCTGTTCTTCCCATTCTCAAAATTCTCCAAGGAGAAAAGAATGGGCAACCTGAAGGAGATCCAAATTAATATAAGCTGATTGAGCTTCGTTATCCCCTGAGATCGGTGTCACAGCAGAGGAGGCCGTTGATTAGCCTGCAATTTCTGCTACCCCTCTCCCAGTCAACCGAATGGTATCCCTTGGATGTCATTATCAATGTGAAATGNGCCTCCCTGTTCTTCCCATTCTCAAAATTCTCTTAGGGGAGGAGGATGGGCAACCTGATAAGGAGATCCAAATTAATATAAGCTGATTGAGCTTCGTTATCCCCTAAGATCGGTGTCACATCAGAGGAGGCCGTCGATTAGCCTTTAATTTCTGCTATCCCTCTCCCAGTCAACCAAATGGTATCCCTTGGATGTCATTATCAATGTGAAATGTTGTTGTCGAGCATGCCACAGTTATCGTGGCATACTAATTGGCACTCGTTTGTCAGGCTGGCATTCGTACGTGCGGGTGTTCCAGCGTTTCAATCATTCCTGAACCTCTGCGAATGTCAGCCGACCGCGATCGAGTGCTTGTAATTTGACTCCTCGCTAGCATCATTTATCACCTCGACCCTCATTATGTATGCGGGTGGAATCATAATACGGCTGACCTGCTCCACCGTAATCTCTGTCATCATTTTGCACTTTGACAGGCTGCGTTCCATTTTGTGGTTTATTTGTCGTAATTTTCCGCTGCCACCCGCCTGTCGCTTATCCATGATCAAATAATCCCCTCAAACTTCGAGCTTCTACCTAGACTCCTGCTCATAGAGAAGAAAGGCTTGGGACGTCGAGCTGGTTGCCTCTATCTTTGGGAATTACTTTGAAGTTTAACCTTTTGAGCCATCCTGTTTCATGATTGTTCATCTGGTTTCATCGAGAACAAGCGGAGTAAGCCATGAACTTCTAATTTCTTTTCAAGGAAAGATGTGGTAGATCGACTTTGTCAGCTGTTTGGATATTTTTTTTGCTCGTCAAAAATCCTGCTTCTCATCCGACCCTTACAGAGTTGGGAGAGGTTGAACCGATCTGACCTATGTTAGCAGTCTCCTGACAGTTGAATTCTAAAGTTGGAACACTTCTAATTGTAAGATCCATCGTTCGAGATGAACTTTGAGATCGCGTTACATGTCGATATTGCTTTATTTAGCCGAATGAGCGTATCCCCACACATGTATCACTGGTAATGGGTGAAGTATTCCTGAATGTTAGATTGACGTATATATAGCCAATGGCCAATGTACTCCTCGAAACAACATCAATATTCAGTACCTCATGTGATTTCCACCTGTCCATCAGAGGATTTCTGGAACCGGCTGGGTGCCTGTGTGTATGCTATACTGCTTCTAATTCGTGTCCAACGGACGATCGGCAAAGCGACGGTATTGCAACGGATTAGTCTGTTGCAAATAGTCGTTTTGCCATGAATTTCGCTAAAGTGCATCAATTAAGTGGGGAAGATGTCCAATGAATAGTTCTGCTCGTTTAGGATCCAAATATGTCCGAAATTTTCTTCGACTGTTTGGTTCTATTCCGAAGATAGTCGAAAATTGGGTCTCTATATCTATATGTTGATGCAATGATGCACCTTTTCTGGGATCTTCTGGGTGTACAGCACCCCTATCCGTTTTTTCACATTTTTTCTGCTATCTAGTTACCGTGTCCTCGGGCCCAATCGATTGATTATTTTGATCTTTTTAATTCGATTGTTCGTGCTGCCGGGATAGCGTTTCTAAATATATTTTTGCTCTCGTCTTCTTTCTTGTCCTTTTCTGAAGATGGGAAATCGTCTCATAGAAGATTTACGTGACTTTATGAGATTCATAATTTTCCTGAGTCGTTTTTGTGCGGAAGAAGTTTTTTTCAGCGGTTCGCAAGACTTGTTTGGAAGTGGATTTATACTTTTTTCTGTCCATAAGTGCCTACTGTAGTCGTAGCGACATTTGAAGGGCCTCCGCGCATTCTTCATGGCAACTTGTGAAGCAATTTATCTGGCTACGGACTTTTTAATGAGCTCTAAGAATGCTGCGCATGCAATCTCCTGTCAATCTATGGAGACAGGATTCCTCATCGTCGTAATCTTCCGACTTTCTACCTCGTCAAGGGATTACGATTATGGCGTCGAACGTTAGATCTGAATGCTTTCGATAGAATTCAATGCTGATAGTTTTCGTTTTCATTGACTTAGGAAACTAGTATTTGGAGGAATATTTGCCTCTAAATACTGGGAGACGGGCGTTAGGAACAATTTTGGGTAACGATTGGCCGCACGCGGCTGTCGCGGACCACTCTTTCGCCATTATTATAGCTCTAGCGTTCTTCATACAGCTCAATCGATATGTGATCATTATTTTATGCATAATTCTACTATTAGTACTTTTGTTCTTGTATTTCTTGCCTACTGCTGCATCCTGCCACATTCCTTCGCGCGCGGCGCCCCTCTCACCGCAATGCGACCATTTCGTTCCTAACACACCACACCCCTAAATACTAGACCGCCAAACGAATTTTTTTTTTACAAATTTTCGAAAAATTCGGCATCTCTGGCATCGAGGTGATTATGGGAAGTGGGAAGAGGCGCTGTTCACATTTTTATAGCCAAGTGGTTGATTCCATTGCCATGGGCAAAGCTTTATATCGCCAAGAATTGGATTTCTGGAGCTCGATTGTTTTTTTTTTTTGAAGAGAGAAGAAACTTTCAGACTACCCTCACTCAGCTCGCTCCCACTTCCCCACAGAGTATTCATTTCAATTCATCTTGGAACCTTGGTCACATAGCAGCTAGCGGTAGTTCTTTGTGATTGCTTTTTCGTTACATGGCTATTCATTCTTGCGGAATCATCATATTAATTGATCTGGTTTGTCTGACTTACTTGCATACCTGAAAGAAACGCAACACGGTAAGCTCCGAAAAAGGATCATGAAGAGTAACTGATCAATTGCATTGAATGGAAAAATATACGATGTGAAGTTTTTTTTCCTATACCTCCCACCCCCACACGGAAAGACCGGCTCTCTGGATGATCCTTTGTGACGTTTTTAGTAGTATGGGAACAATGTCAGTGCGTAAAACTCAAATCTGGCTCTTTTCTGTATGATTTGGTCAGAGAATTTAAAAATATGCTTCTCATAGGGGACTCACTGCAATATTTGAACCTTTTAAATAATGGCTCGTTCAGTTTTTGGTTATCTTACTAACTGAACTTTTTTTTTNACGATGTGAAGTTTTTTTTCCTATACCTCCCACCCCAACACGGGGAGACCGGCTCCTTGGATGATCCTTTGTAACGTTTTTAGTAGTATGGGAACGATGTCAGTGCGTACAACTCAAGTCCGGCTCTTTTCTGTATGATTTGATCAGAGAATTTGAAAATATGCTTCTCATAGGGGACTCACTGCAATATTTGAACCCTTTGGATATTGGCTCGTTCAGTTTTTGGTTATCTTACTAACTGAACTTTTTTTTTTGTTTTTCAAAGGTGATGGCTTCAAAATACTTTTCACATCGTATGCGATACTGTTGTTTCTGAAAATCTTGAGTAAAACGGTGCTAACAGAGCGAACTCTTTGGAGCCTTTTCTCAACTGCTTCACTCTCTCAAAACTCGGTAGAGTTAGATATGGGAAGATACGCAGCTGGAGCTATTCCAATCGTAGTATTCCCTGGCGGCTTTGGAATTTCTATGACTGCATTCATAGTCGATTAATACGAAGCTTAGTCTATTTCGCTGGAATAGAGGTCAATCGCCGGGGTTCAAGACGCCTTACAGCTCTTTCTACCAACTACGTGGTCTTTTATCTCAGCTTTTGACCAATCAGTCTAATACGCTGCTCGAGTGAGGGGGCATAGAGTCCATTGTCAAGCAAGAGAAACCCTTTATCTGTTTGCCACGTTGAACAGGATCGCTTTCTATTCAGCCTAGGTTCCTGTCCTTGAAGGAGGCTCTACGCATCGTTGGTCGTTGATCATCGCCGTTACTTCATCGTTGATCTAGGAGAATCAGGGAGGAGTGCCGTCAACAGGAACGTCATCCCGTCAGTAAATACCAATGAAACAACTTGTCTAGCCGAAGGCTGCGTTCAATGGGGAATCGCCTAATTAATCTCATATTGGAGTGTGTTTCCTACGAATTATCGAAAGAACCTTCCCTTTCATCCTGAAAGTTGCCTGGATCCTTACAATCAATTCTACCATTTTGATTTCATGATAAATGCGTGGGCGGCTGATTAGGAGTATGCAGTACTTTTGTTTTTGAAACTGATTTGCTTCAATTTCCAAACGTCCCACATCGTGCAGATTCCGTTTTTGCTAGTTTTTCTTTTCACCTTCCTGTCTCTCCTTGAGCTGTCCTTGAGCAAGTTTTTTCTAAATGTGTTTTTTTTTCAAACATATTTTCTCTCTGGGACAGGGTCTTCATTTCACCGTTTTTTCTTCGCTTGGCTGCCTTTCCTGTTCTCATTAATCAATCGTATTGGAAAGTGAATGAGAGGAACACCAGCAGACATCGTCGGTGCGAGTCATCATGCGATCTGTCATGCTGTCCATACAAAGACAAGCACTTTTAGTGGCGCCGATTCCCAAAACGTTCTCTGTCTATGAAGATTTTGAATTTGAATTTTGACTGATCAAAACTAGGAGACCACCGTCGTACTGATGCGGTTCACCAATGACTGCACGTAGTGTATTACGGTGCGTCAGAATCGTCCATCGGGCTATGGTGCAGGCATGCAATAGTAGTGATGGCGGTGATGGCGGGGTCATGCCTACCTGCAGTAGAGAGATGTGTACGATTATATGCAGGTGTGAGAGTGTGCTAGACGCCAACATCATCAGGCAATACAGTATCGGAGGTGTGTGTTCAGTTGGGAGACTCAGACCGTCGTCGACTAATCGACGGCCGCCGACGTAGCTCTCCTCCGCGTCCGTTCCGTCGTGCGCTCATCGTGCGCACTACCCAATGTCCATCAACTCTCTTCGTTGGCACTTTGATACTGACGATTAGTTTATTCCAACAGGGAATTGCAGTTTGTTAGTACTGTAGTTGTTTTGCTCCGTTTTGTCTGACTGGTTTTAAACAGACAGTTCTTCCGTCGGGAATCTGTTCTGCAATCGTTTCGTGCAATGAAAATTTGCATAGGACCGCAGTATTTAATCGTTTTCGTGATACCTGTGGTGGTATGTGGGGAGTAAAGAGTAAACTACTGGCTCGTACCATCAATCAGTCATCATGCTATTTCGGTTTCAAGTAAAGTACGTCTTCCAGTACTCTCCAGTTTGTCGCTATTAGTTGCTGGCCTACAGGCTTCCTTAGTGACTTTAGATGCCTGTAAAGCATATTTATTCTTGAATTTTCGGGACTTGATCTATTTGTTATAATGAATTTATATTTAGATATGCATACATTTACTAGAATATGCATACATTTACAAAATAATATATTTTATTATTTATTCTTGGTTACTCATGATATAATAACGAGTGAATTTAAAGTCTTTCGGGGATAATCGTACTAATTCTCGAAGACTTTCAATAGAATCGTACCTCCGTTCGAATGCGTATGTGGTCTATACAATGAATTGTGGTGGCCAGCCCATGTAGAAGTCAGTGCTTCTATCCTCCCAAACGAGTCTGGTAATAATTGACCGAAAAATGAAGGCTTGGTTCACCTGGGCGAATATTGATCCGGGATTCGATTTCCGGACCGTGCTTGTGTGACAGTGCGCCACTTGCTACTCAGTGCGCCACTTGCTACTACAACACCTAGGCAGTATCATATAATTTGTTAATAAGGGTATTCAGAATATTCAATAAGATATGAACCAATAAAGGATCAAGGTAGGGTAAAGTCTTTGGGCGTTGATCAATCCCATCTGAATTGGGAATCGTTGTGGCGTATTGAATGCGTATGTGGCCTATACAATGACTTGCGGTAGCCAGCGTTGTACAGGTCAGTGCGTTTTTCCTCCCGGACGGAGGCAATGAACCGACCCTAAAGGGATGGAATGCTTGGTTCACGTCGCGGAAATTGATCCGGAATTAGGTTTTGGGGTCTGTAGCTAAAGGAGTGCGCCACTTGCCAGTACCCACCTCCACCCCAAGCAGAGTGATATTTGTAATACATATTTCATCCTTTAGAGGCCTTGTAATCACTTTCCTTACTTATGTTGGTAGTTAAAGCCATGGCTCATTGAATTCGTATCAGTTGCCTTTTACAACCTAGCTCATCCTTTTGCCTTGATCCTTCCTCACCCTTAATCATGTGATTTGCTTTTTTAAATTTTATTCGCTTTGAAAATGTTTTTTTTTCAAGGCTTTTTGTCTGAAAGAAAGCGAAGTTCCTCTTTTTTCTGTATGAGATGGTGGTCAATCAGCGAAAACTAGGGCATGATGGATGACCCCACACCCGTTATATTTGTCTTGTCACCTTAGCATCATTGTTCGACTTTCTTCTTCGTCTTCCAAGTGTTTGTTCTCGTGTTTTCATCCAACGTTTTTTCAAATGTTTTTGATAGAGCAAAGAACATTTCGGCTTATTGTGAGATCCGGATACCTTTCTGAGTACTTCCGGAGAGCATTTGAAGGGTTCTCCGATTTTTTTCTCATCATTCGGTGCATTCCATGCAGTCACACTCCTGTGAGAGTGCAACTCCGAGTGAATCACCCCATTGAATCGTTAAATGTTGTTGAGTGTTTGAAATTTATTGAGCCTAAAGTGCAGTGTTCTTAAAGTCAGTTTCGGCGCCGTTTCGATTTCACCGGGTTCATTGGATGATGCAAACTGTCACTTGATAAGAGTACCCTGGGAAGGGGAGCCAGCGGGTTTCTAAGGAGGTGGAAGTTGTCACTTGATAAGAGGTACTTGCAAAAGGGGAGTACTGCATGTAGTCACTTCCAGTCGTGAGGGTGAATTCTGATGACGTGCATGATTCTGAAGGAATGAATCTGTGAGGCTTCTGAAATGTCCTACAAGTTCTCCGACGCGACTTTCGATTTTGCCGACCCCAGGTGCGAACCTGAGTTGTCTGCCTTCGACTGACCACAAAACCACAATTTGGTGCAGAGATCGCGCGATAACCCCAGCCATCTACCCAGAGACCGAACTCTAGGCGGAATTTCTGGGAAGCCAACAAAGCTCCCATGTAGTCTTGCTTATTTCCTTTGAAGGAATCGACTTATTGTTGTGTTCGTTGTTTACCCATTCCAATCCCTATATGATTCCTAATGATTTCAAAGTCGCCGGCGCAAACTCCACACAATTTTTCCGTCATGTTGATTCTTCTCAGCATTTCTTATCTCTCATCCTCCGTTTGAGTTCGCTTGTAATTCCGAATAAACTTGAATTCAACGGCTCACACTAAACCCCATTTTTCCATTTGATTCCGTTGCTCTCATGTTTTCTGAGTTCTTTTTCTTCTAAATGAGGAAGGGAAACCCATTCCTGACTGCAGAACTTGTCCATTGCTCATTTCCTTTTAGGCCCAACCCGTTTCTCCAACGTCCTTTTCACAGCTCTTCCAGTATATTTCATGGTAAATTGAACATCAATAGGTCGATAAGTTCGAAGAGAAAATTCTTACGGCGAAAAAGGTTAGGTGTCCAGTTGAAGGAATTCACATTGCAAGAAGTGAGAGTAGTTATAGATGGTTCCGCCAAATTATTATACGGAGTGTTTCTATGATTATTCCTTCTGAACGAATGCCCTGAAAACTCCTAGAGATGGAACGATTGCCCTGAAGACTTCTAGGGGTGTTCAGATTTTAAAATTCAAGAGGTGGAAGGTGAGATGTATGTAGCTAGTGAGCCTCGATGCCACTGTGTTACAAGAATTTTGCGATTAAGTCTGCCATCAGGGATTGGGCCGGTTCCAATCCTCTACGTTCTTTACTATTCCCAGATCGCTGGTAAACGTCAGGTTGAGGTTAGTTGATCATCTCATAAAGAAGCCCAATAGACCACAACCAGTGGCAATAAACTTTAGTTACTTTTCCCTTTTTTTCTGACATTCCCTTTTCCTTTTCAGCTGAAAATTTGTCTCCTTTTTTTTTTGTTTGATGCCATTCATGATTGTTTAATGATCAAAAAGGGGGACGGCGCAAACGCCGTTACTCTAGGAATTATATCCGGTAAATGGCAGCCAAGGCCACACATGGTCTTAGGATTGGAGCCCGGACTGGTCGTTACCCATCCAGGCCAGCCATCCTTCAGTGGATTGGTACCAGATCCGTCTGGGAGTATAGAAGCGCAGCTTTGAACGTTGCTTGGCCAACTAAGCCTTATATCCTTACGGGTTCGATTAGTTGGCACGTGGCACTGAACTCGTCTGTAGGGATGGAACCTCTGACTTGTAAATAAGTTGGTCCTCCCCACTCGTTTTATGGGTCAGAGGATGCGTTCAAACGCCATCGCGTTACTGAATAGAACTCGAATCTATTGACGGATCCCGGAATGGGTTCATCCCAAAACCATGAAATTCTGCAGATAACCCCTTGATTTCTATGCTGTTTCCGTCGCTGCTGGTGTTGCAGGAAAATCCACGGGCGCATTCAAATGCAGCCGTGTTTCTGAAGGCAAATTGTGTTCGTGGCGTATCCCACTGCACTTTTGCAATCCATGTAATTGTTGGAATTCAATTATACTCATACAGAGATTTCCCTTCAAATCTTCCCAAGAAAACAAACCTGACTGGTGGTTCCAGCGACCTGTTGGAAACCAGACGAACGTGCTAATATTTGGCTTTCGTAGGTTTTCTTGTGATAGCTTCAAGGCCGTCCGAATGCAGCCAGTGTCAACAGATTGACCTGCACCTGCAGCGGAGTTGAGGTGAAGATTCATGGCCTTCGCAAATATTTGATGCTCCAAGAGGTACGGTAAGGACTGCTAAAAAGATTGTGGGTGAAGTCTGGTGGCACTGAGCAATCTGCCTTTGGGATGCACCCCTACACTCGACTTCCATTCAGAACCGTAGTGTTGGTTGGAATCAATGACTTCAGGTGGCCAGCCGTTGTATAATTCAATGCTTTCATCCTCCCAGACGGGTCGACCGGGAGAGTGGGCGGGTGTTAATCCGGGATACGATCCACGGCTAGTGTCGGTCTGCTACTTGGGTCTACACCATCTTGGCCGTAAAAAACGCTTGAAATCTAGAGATAATGATAATATTTGCGCTTTTTTCATTGCTTTTTCCAAGTATCAAACGGTATGATATCTGAGCTTGAACGTGGCAGTGTGGACTGCCTTTTGGACTGCACAGGATGGGAAGCACGGGTTCGAAGAAAGACTGTGGGCTTCAATTTGAAATGTTTCCCAGCCCCTGACTCTTCACGTTACAGTGGCTTCCCACTAACTTGGCTACGCGAACAGGGAGTCTTCTCCGTAACGATTTATTTCTGTCCTAAATCCTAATCGGCCACATCACCTCAGCTCCGTCTGGCTGGCAGATTCCACTCCATTAGCCATCGGGAAAGCCGAGTAGCAGTGCTCTTATGACGAATAGCAATTAATTGTTGGTGGTGAGTGACAACCTGATCCATTAGAAGACAATGAGAAAAGCGGCCGCTGCTTTTAAAATAGAACTGCAGCAACNATTGCTGTTTTTTTTTTTGTTTGTTGTGAGAGTACTTCTTAAAATGGTCCCATTAAATTTTGATTTACTATAGTGCAACACAGATGTGGCCAATCAGGACAAACAGAGAAAAAAGTTTGTTTTTTAAAAAATGAGGTTGTTGAAGCGTTCAGTTTTTCCATTGAGGAAAAGACAACGTAACTATCCATCCAGGCTTTCGATGAAGCAGCAAGTTAAATTATGAAGCAAGAAGTTAAATTAGAAAATCTAATGAAGGATTGCGAAAAAAAAGTCAGAATGTTGTGGATAAATCTCATTTAAAGGTTAGACTTTTCCAGCATTTTTGGGCGTGGCCAAAATTTTTTCAAATATTACATGTTTGAACTAATCACTGTTCCTTTTTCACTTGTGCGTACTGGAAAAAATGCGCGACAATTTAAGTTTGCTGATATAGAAATAATGCCCCAGAAATTCAGAAATTAAAAATTACCCTGATAGGGATTGATTTTTGCGAAAGACTTCATCCTTATTCATCGGGGGAGGGGGGCACCCATTACAATGTTAGTAATTTCAAGTAATGAACTCGAATGAACTCAATGAAACGTGTTATGCCGTGTTATAACAGGAACATGCAGGTTTTTAACTGAATGCTTTAGTAGGGAAGGAGCATCGCGGTGGGCAAGTTTCCTTTCTTTCTTCTTTCTTTTCGCACAAAGTGATCATCCCACCCACCCAGGTGCTGCTACCCTACATGGGCATAGTTAAAAAACTACGTTCCCGTGGCTCAAGCCTCATAAGAGCCTACCGATGGCTAGGGCCCATTCTCTTCTTCGTCTCTTATACAGTGCTAATATACATGAACTAACACGTATGGCTGCGTTCATTCTTGAAAGGCCAACCTTGGGGGTGAGTGCCCTTCCTCACCTCCCTGTTCACCGAATCCGACTCTGTCATCAAACTTTTTGAGCAGCCACAGGGGCATACTCGTTCTCATTTACCTGCCTGTTTACCCATAAATAGGCTCAGTTGACTTTTATGTGGTTCCGTCTTGTCTCTTCTATCCATGCAGCACGAAAGGACGGCAAATTTTAAATTCTTTTTAGAGTATTTTACTCTGATTGATCACAAGTTGACTTTGATTTATTGCTTTGTCCTGATTATGCTTGGCGAACTGGGCGGTAGTTCTTCACCTCGTGGCCCCTTTCGTCGGGGTTAAACGGCGTGACCAAAAGTCAAAAATGTGCCATGCATGCTGACTAAGGGCCGTTACGATAGACCGAAAGATCATTGACTTGAACAGGCGATTTTTATACAGCCCATGTCTCAATGTCTGTCGTTTGTCCGTTCTTTTGAAGTTCAGCGATATGTTCTTGGCTGATTAGGGCCGTTTTCCTTTTTTGCTGAAGCCGATGTCGTCAATTTCTGTCCAATTTCTATATCTTCGGGATCTTTTGTGTGCCTGAAGATGGGCACGGCACGTTTTGAAGCAGATGGCTTTATGGGCAGCAATCACCTTGGTTTTTGAGACTTTGGCTTTGTCTTCGCCGATTTTTTCAAGGATAATCACAACCAATGTATATGGCCTGAACGCACTTTAAGGAGTGGAAGAGTGGTGTTTTCAGACACTCAACAGATCCTCATTCCCAGCGCTCGCTCTTTCGGCCCAGGCTTGTCGTGAAATATAGCTTTTGCTGAATTTCAGCAAATCCCTCACAATCTCTGGGCTTCATGTCTGCAGTCATTCTTTCTGCATACTTACATCAACATGAGTCATACAGACTGATTTCAATCTCTTCTGAATGCATCGTTCAAAGCTTCTCCCTTCTTTTGGTGCCTTGGAGTCCTTACTCTCAATTCACTCACGCTGGAGGGTGGGCCCTAATTAGCAGGTAAGGTTCAAGCCGGGACGTTCCTCCATCCATCTTTCTCTTTACTACTACCGTCACCTCTCCAGAACGGACTATAGCTACTTAAGTACGATCCAAATTTAAGATCGTGCTACCGATTCAGAAGGTTCCCTCGCTGGGTCGACCTGGATCAGCTTCATTTAAGTACGCCTAGTAACGCTCGGTAGAGTTGTGGAATTGTTTTGAATTGGGAAGTCTGTCATTACATTCGAATGTTGACCTCGCGAGCTTGGTTTAGAGCCAAAAATCTGCTATCCGGCCTCTTGCGTTTGTGGGAATAAATGTGTTCTTTAACTTTGGGGCTCAGAGGTGGATGAAATGGGTTGCCTGAAGAGTTTTGGGTAATCCTGGATCGGACTGTGAGAAGCAAGACAGAAAGCCATTGATAGCGACGTATTTATGGAATGTCCTAGGTTGTAAGGGCCTTCACCGTAACCTTCATAGGAATCGTTGAGCCGTTAAGTTCGAATCCGTCCAAGGTCAGCCAAGGATTTAATTCATAGGCCGTCTGCGAATTAGCACTTTGCATGGGTGTGAGGGTGACCTGGGAATCGAATTTTTGTAGGCACAGAACCTTGTTTACTCCAAGAACTGGCATTAACAGACGGTTTTTTAAAGACTTCTAGCACTGCTAAGTTTTTTTTTTCGATGCTGAGGACAATAAAAAGTACTTTTTGATACCGTATTCTTTCTTGTTCACTGATAGGACAAGTTTGTTGTGTGCTGATAGTTTCTTTGATACAAGTCTCGAATGAATGTCTTCGCCGTAGTGTACCGGCGCCGGTTTTTTGCCCAGCTTATTAGTGTCAGTCGTTCACGAGAGCGAATGTCGCCGCCGCAGTCGCCGTTGTCGTAGGTCTCCAATTTCATTTCTTGGAACAAGTCCACGAGGATCGTTGAAAATATGCCCCATTGTACACAAACGTACTACCCTTTGGTCTGCTCATTTTTTACAAAAATATGTTTGGAATAGGTTTAAATTTAGTTGAATTACAAAAAATCTGATCGGCTGGGTTTTCCTGCTCTTGGATGTGCCATGCACCTGTCTCTCATTAGATATCGTGTTGGGGATTGGGAGCAAATGGCTCTGACCGATGCAAAGTTGTTTTGGGACCAGCTGACGTCGGAAGTTGTATTGTGATCCTCTAACACTAAGGCAGGTCTGTTGCCTGTACCCGACTGCGAACCTTCAATAGGTCCAGTTAATGTGAGCCTGGGTTCCCACGAGTTCCCATGCTCCTCAGTTTCTATACTACTTGTTGGTCTAATCGGCCGTTGATTCCGTCAATGGTAAGAATGGAGGGAGAAGAGTAACAAGGTGGAACAACTTACTGCGACTGTCATTACCATTGATGGAGGTGTTTACCGTGCTTCTTTTCCAGTCTTCTCAATTCCATACCTAAACACTCACCATGCTCCTAGGGATCCAAAAAATCCTCCTACCTGGGTTTCTCCCTAAAGGAACCTTTTTATGAGGTCTTCACTTACTTTGCTGTTACTGATTTGGATACTGCCTATCCCCAGTGTCTCCGATATCCATTATTCTTTTGGTAAAGTCTTTGATTGGCATGACTTTGATGAAGATGAAGTGAACGGGAAAGTTGAGTTTGAATGAAGTAGTAAGTGCTACTCAGAGTAAACAATTAACCCACCTCCTCAAGAGAGCGAGATTGATAATAAATATGTCAACAAAGTAAAATCGAAGCATCATTAGTATCAACTGATAATGTTTACAGTTAATCGAATGAATAATCGTGGGTGAATGCTTACATTAGCCAGTTGGAATGGCAAAAAGCACGTCCGAAAGGTGTCGATTACCTTATTCGCTATTCTGTCCTGTTCCCCGGTGTCTCGCTTAAACGAGGTGTATCGATCGGCACCTCCGGTCGACGACATACCTGTCATTGTCCATGCCGAGGCCTATGTCTAATGCAGTTCTGGGCGTTTCCACTTAGCTGTTCACCTTCGACTCTTTTCATCCTCTTTTACTTTTTCTTCTATTTTTATTCCTTTTTCATTTCCTCGGAATATTTCCTTGCTGCTCACTCATTATTACTAATTTCTTCTCCCTGAAATGGAATAAAAGATTTCTTGGATAGAAACGGTCAAAATGAAACTTCAGAAGGAATTCCCTGTAGTAGTGATCCTTAATTAGATTCAATTCGGTTACCTTGAATAGTTCATTTCAGTTTTAGATATTTTCTCGCTTTTTTTTCAAAAATTTATGTTCGGAAATACATTTCCTGAACGAAAATTACTTTATTCGAATTAGTATTTTTGTTGTAACTGGGTATTTTACACTTTAAAGGTCCAGTAATGAGAATTCCTTATCATCTTTGAATGATCTTTTTGTTATGAATGATTTTTTTATAACGGATTTTTTTTTGTTCTGAAAATATCCTTTACAAGTTCGTACTGCGAAATTTTTTCGGCGTATTTTTTACGGATTGGTGTTTTTTGGGGTTGGGAGGTCGCTTTTATTTTCTAAATTTCTTTTTTGTTTTTGATTTTATAGTGTTCGAGTTATAATTATTTTAGGTTTTTTTTCCTCCGAGTTTCCAGCTTCTTTAGTGGCCAAGCGTAGTCCATTACAAAAAGCTTTTAATAGTTATTAAATCTTTTTTATTATCAGTACGTACAGTGTTTTCACTTCGCATTTAAAGTTGTCCTTCCTCATAATTTGCTTTTCATTGTCTGTTTTTCTATTGTTTGATAGAGTCAGCTGCCCATTTTACTGCGGGGTTAGAACCGTTTTTAGAGCCCCATTCTTTGTTAATAAGCGATAATAGGCGTATATCTGTGGGAGAGTACGTTAGCTATTCCCAAAAGGCCCACACGCAATGTGCTTTGATTCAACGATTTGGGCAATTCGATTTCTGAAAATTTATCCTTCATTACTTTTGATGATTACCGGACTCGTCTGGGAGGATAAAAGCACTTACTTGTACATTAGCTAGCCACCGGAAGTTATTCTATAGGCCGCATACTCATTCAGTACGCCACTACGATTCCGACTAGAAGTCAAATGCAATGCGCATCGCTCAGATGGGATTGATCAGCGCCCGAAGACTTTATCCTTCTAGTTTGTTTAACTCTTTATGTACGCTGAGACCTCCGTTTGGAAAAAATCGTGCAAGTATTTTGGGGCCATGTATTTTTTACTTTGAATCAAGCCTAATCGGCTTGTGCCTTCGTTGAAGAAATTCTCTGGCCTTTATTATTTCAAGTATTGTGATGCATCTGAATTTTTTCTTTTTTCTAAAGATCTGGTTTAACATGATCTAGTCGTGTACTTACCGTACTTGTTTGAATGACTGGATCCTTTATGGCTAGGGATTTGGGCAGATTTTCCGTTAAATTTGTGCTCACCTTCAGCACAGTTTAGAAGTATCGTCCCTTTCTCTAGCAACTTGCAACTACGTTTTTAATGCTAGGATGACACCTCATGCCTTGGAATTTATTGCCCGAAATTGAAACTTCCAGATATTTTTTAAAATTCCATTTCAAGTTATCGATCTGATTAGATCGAAAAGACTTTCATATTCTGAGCGCTGAACGGTGCCTTTTCGCTGTTCAAACAGCTTTTTGCTATGTGTACAGTGGAACTCATTATCAAAAATATTTCATAAAAATAGCTTTTTGGTGGCACAACACCTTAAAAACCCCTACAAGTCAATATTTATGTCTGAAATATAAATTCCATAGTTGTTTTCCGATGCTAATGTGATGTTTTTTCATTGGGTGGGGGGNCATCCACAAAAAAAAGTCATCAAGCTGTTTTGAAAAGTTTTGTTCTACAAAACCTCTCAATCGGAGAATAAGGCAACTTGCTAGAAAAAATTGTTGACTTCCAAAGAACTTGGCTTGATTTCAGTTTCCTTCCTTTCGTGAACTGGCGATAGCCCCTAACTACTTTCCATGGCAGTATGCCTGCTTTGAGGGTTTCCATTTCAAAGACAGCTCCCCTTCAGTTTTTACGCTTTTTAATCAACATTTCCGATACAATCTTATTCCAATTAAGTACAGGAGAGCCTGCCTGTTCATTAATTCATGTGGTTTTTATTTTTCCGACTTAATCATGAACATTCGCCGAGATAATTAACAACAACACCAACCGATTCTTCCATTATTTTTGCACTAGCAAAGGCCTATCTATTTTGTCGGCTGTCAATTGCTAATCGTCTCTTCATCACTCATGAAAATGCCGCCTTCGTTCGTATGCAGTACTCGTTTTTATCGTTTTTCCCAATCGATTTTCCAATTTTCTGTAGGGAAACTTATCTGGTATGTGGACGTCTTCGTAATTGATCCAAACTAGCGAGCTATAATCAATAATGACCACCGTATACTGCCAACCAGCCACCACCTCCAATTCATATGTTACGGTAAGTATGCCTGAGATTTTCACATACTCTAGATCGATTCCGATGTTCGAATCCTCCGAATGCAATGCATTAGTGATGAAGGAATATTGGACATGGATGATAGGATCATAGATGTATTTGATGAGGTCCGAGATCAGGTAAGGTAAGCCGAAAATATCAGGTGTTGAAATAGTTTCACATCATATCGCTACATTATCCTGTGTATTGGAATAGGTATTGATTTAACGCGCGCCTAATCGATGGCAACGAGCTCGCCGAAAAAGATTGCAGTCAACAGAAGTTAAAATAAGCGGTTCTGATATTTTTAGGACGACCTTTTCAAGTTGAAGAGCGGAAGCGTCGGTTCAGAACAGTAAATCTTTGAATTGAAGAAAACCAGCCGATCTTGCGAAATCTATGACCAACTAAAGTAGTGGAATTAGAGAATGGACGAGGTTCCCGTGATGGAAGTGGCAAGGGAGGGGGACTTGAACGAGATTTTATAATAGTTGTTGCTCTTACGCAAAGAGCTGACTACATTAGGCCAAAAATGTCCAGAACTGCCATCTACTACCGCTATGGTGTCACAAGCGGTCGTTTAAAGGCACTGTTCACGAAAAAATGGTTTCGGAGATTTGCACATGGTTTGAATTCGACGCCCCCTCTGATACCATTTGTGCAGGAATGAGGTCGGAAAAGATCTGGATAGGGCACAATAAAGGGCCGGAGAGTGAGCCACGGTCGCCCTCCCCCCCCTCGCTAGGGGCTGACTACGAAATCTAATTAATTGCCGTTCATCGCTTTCGCATTGGAGCGAAGTTGGTGAAAAATCGATAAGCTGGTTGGCAAATTCCCAGAGTCTGCCAGTCAGATTGTCAGGCAATTTGGGTGTGTTGTCTGCCATAGCAGACATTGCGTCGCCTTCGTGCACTCGCCCGAACACTCCCTTAACCGCCGTTCTTCCAATGTGAAACTCGTCCAACCCCCCTTTCCAGCTCTTTTTTGACCCTTTCTACTTCTTCTTGTTAGTCTTTTTTGCGCTTTTTTCGTTGTTATCGCTTTATTCTAGAGTAGATCTATCAATTCCCGTCAAAAAAGGGTACCCTAAATTTATCGTAAACGGTGCCTTTAAATTTCTAACATGGATCTCCCTTGTAAGTGGTGCAGCCCATACAACGCCGGTGAAACTCGTCCCTGTAGGTGTGGCAGGCAGCCGGTACAATCTTTATACCCCTATAACGTCCTATCTTGGCCGTTTTCCGATATGACGGAAGGCTGTGCCTTTGGAATGTACTAGGATTAGATCATTAGTAACAGCTGCTGGGAGGTAAATATGTACTGCAAAATTTTTTTCTGCAGTATATGGGATCACATGCAAATTGAGTCAGTTGTTCGGTGTAAATTGGGTATCAAGTAGTTCTGATGGGGTGCAGTAACAGTTGTTTATTTATCATCGGCATCCAGGTATACCCAGGCTCTAGAAATCTCCGCACACGCCTTCTACTCGGCTAACCTACCCTTCATCTAAAGCGTTCTCCATATTTCACAGCTTAGAAAAGGGCTGGAGCTCAGAACTTGCTAAAAACGCCTCCACCGTCAACTCCGCCCCCTAATGGATTGGCGTGTGCCCTGTTCTAAGCAGCTCATACATCAACTGACAACAAGTACCTGTTTTTAAGTCAACTATTATAAGAACCAAGCGCCTCATTTCGCGATTGTCTGTAATGTCTTCCGATCTTTTCTTTACGGCCCCGCTATGGTACGTTTAGCTTACGACCTTGTGGCTGGGTCAAGGAAACCTTGCCATCCTCTCGCCCCATTTATGCTGCATTCGCCCAAGCTCCACCAACCTTGGCCTCCCTCTTTTCTGGTGATCCTTCCGATGCCATAAGCCGTGGAAGCAATGTAATCTTAGGTTATTCATTGGTCCTATTGGAGTGGGGATTTCTAGTTGTCAAGGTTTGGCAAAGTAGAGTCATATGATAGGAGCCAATGAACCTTTGGGTATGGTTAGTCTAACGGCCTGCTAATGCGAGGATTTATGGAAATAGTTCAAAGTGCAGAAGGGGGTGGTTAAGAGGGTCGCAATCCTCTTCACATTNGCGTTAGCGGCTTGTGTTCTTCTGATTTTAAGCTCCTTCCCTGAAAACTAAGCAAATTTCGAGCGAAAGGTTTGAGGATGCAGACGCTCTAACTCTCTCCCATGTACTTGAGTCTTCATTAATTTCTTCCCCAAGTACTTTACAATTCTTCTTGAGCGATTAGATTCAGACCTGATAATGAATGGAGTTGTCAGCCGGGGGTTTGGCTCAAAGCCTTTGGCCAAAATGATCAATGGCCTCCTGGTTTGCTCTTTGTGCACTGTCCAGTGATAAAAGCTAGACTGCTCAGGGTAGAAATTTGAGGGGGCATATAAATGGAACCGAATAGGGGCACTGAATATAGAATGGAGGCTCATTCCTGTGGCAAAAGCTCCCCTCAGAGGTCCAGAAAAGTCTTCTTTGCGATTCGGGGGCACACATTATAGTGTAGCAATCGCATTTTGTCTAGCTCAGGATGCTCCTTACGTAAAATGGCGCTCAAAAGTCTGTGGTCCAATGCTTCTTCGGCCGAATCTTTCAGTCCTAACTTGTTTCTTACTGGATCTAATCATTTCGATGTGTAACACGGGTGTATTGTGAATATACACCACGATTAAATACCACCTTTTTATGCTGCTGATACCCTAAATGTGTAACACGGTTGTATTGTGAATATACACCACAATGATACCACCTTTCTATGCTCCAAATATCCTAACGAGCTTGAACTCAGAATTGCTTTCAGCGAAGTCTGCTACCGCGACGAAAACCTTGCTCTTTGAAAGATTTCGGCGTTTTATTCGGGTTTCATTGGGATCAGACCAGGCAGGTTTGCGGAAGTGGTTGACATAGGAGGCCTACTACTCATCCCCAGTAACGATGGCAACCAGTGAGGGACACAATCACGAGAGAGCAGCTGAG